>SNQJ01S0035715.1:0-28093 GCA_010110895.2 Picea sitchensis
ATATAATAAAGAAATGCACAGAGATATCATAGATATTCAATAATATAACATAAATGTATTATAGATGCAACCATACACACATATATACAGTAATACACGATTTCTATTAATCAAAGAAATGTACAGAGACTGTAAAAATATAGAGTGAAGATTCGCTAGAATGGCGACATCTTATCTCTGAGAAGAGATGTGATGGCTACTCGCATTCGTAAGAAGATGATTACAATGAGGCTCTGAAGGCATTTTTACAATAAACTGGAATGCTAAAAACCCTAGACATCCAAAAACCTAACCCTAGGAGATGAAGCGCCAAAATTCATGTGGGCCTTGTTTGGGTAAGTTGGTGCATCAACTTCCCGGGGTCGTAACTTTTGCATACGATCTCCGTTTTAGGCGTATGATAGCTCGTTGGAAAGGTATCTTTGAGGAGATTCATTTTGGGATAAAAAATCATGCCTTCGAATATCATTGAGAACCTTGATCTTGAAAAACCTTCATTTGGGCCCTCAAAATGGCCCCGGAAGTTAAAAACTGCTAAAAATATTAAATTGCCAAAATTTCCTAAAACTTGTTTTGAGACAGTCAGAAAAGGTGGGTGGCCACCGATATCCACCTGGATCAATCCTCCCTTCTTGGGAATCAATGGTATCCATTATGTTGAGTTCCCTAGGGAGAGGGAAAAATGTTTGCTGAATCTGCATCTTGGTGAGCTGCTTGCCTTGCTGGAGATGTCGCACTGCTTATTTTGTGGAAGTCTGTCATGAACCTGTTGAGGCTGAGGCTGTTCAATAAGTCAGGATACATGAGAGGATGGTGTGCAGAAGGAATCTTTATGCTTTGATGAAACCTTTCCAACCTTCTTCTGTTGGATAAAAGGTGCTTGGGGCGAGGTTGTAGTGGTTCCAATGTCCTTCTATTCCCCTTTTGAACAAATTGTGAAGAAGCTGAATTTTGCAGTATGCGATACTACTTTGCGACACTTTTTGGTGGAATAGTAGTCAGAACTACCTATGGTATTCTATAGAGATGACCCCCCAAAGTAAAAATGACACTGCAGGGTCGAGACTCATAAACAACATGGCCCTTACACATATATGGTTGGACCAAGAAAACATCACAGACATCCAGTGGGGAAACATCACATAATACGTCATCTTTGAAGGGCTGGATGCCGTATGTCAATTGACACTGCTGGATGACACGAAGATCTCATCCTTGGCGAAGCCACTTGATAATGTATGACTATGGGTGTGGAGTTGTCGACAATCCCAACTATTTGACGACCTCTGTTGAGATGAGGTTCTTTTGGCTTCCGCTATCAACAATAAAATGTAGCGGGGTCCCCTTCACCCACATCTGTGAATGAAAAAGATGCTCCCCCTCTTTGACAATAGAAGTGGGGTCTACGTCAATGATACTTCCCTTACCAGTATTTTCAGAGTCAGATTCTGAAAATACTGTCTTTGATCTCGGCCACTAATGACTGTCTTGAGTGACATTCATCGATGTTTCGGCAGGGGATTTTGTGGAAATCGCACCATTTTTTGGTGTTCTTCTTTGTCTTCCCGTGACCCTTCTTTTCCCCTATCTTGGACGGGTTTTCGAGAGAAAACTTGTTAGGACTGTATTTATCAAACTTTGGTTGTTGCGGATTTACAGACCCAAACTCCCATTTGTTCTGGTGCTTAAATTTTTTCTCGATTTTAAAAACATATCGATAAGCAGCACCAAGTGCTGAGATGTCCAGAAAATCCATTTCAATTTGGATGTATCTGTGTAGAGCCCCATGGTATTTCAGAACCAAATGTCGTTTGGAGTATTTTATACCTAGCTTGGTGCGCAAGGTATGGAAGGTATTGGTGAACTTTGGAACTTCTTGGCCCCTCTCTTCTCGCAGTGTGGTCCATCTCATGTACTAGTCCTCATAGTTTCCAACAGTGTAATATTGTTCCTTTACCGCATCCACAAAAAAACCAAAGTGGGATCAGCCCCATATATTCCAGACTCCTCTGTGGAACTCTGCTCCCAGTAAGTTTCCCACCAATGTTTGACATGGGGAAGAGCCTTAAGGAGCGCGAAGATGATCTTTTCTCTATCGAAAAAATTGTGAACAGATAAATAACCTTCGAATAGATTTAACCATTTATCTAGGGCATTCGCATCTATATGACCTTCAAATATAGGAATATAAAAATTGACTTGTACCTTAAAAGGAGAGGTGCCTCCAAAGTGGACGCTTGATGAAGGTGCACTTGATGCTATCGAGAGGCGTTGAAGTATGTGGAAAAAATTCTCCATCATTGAGTCCCTTTGTCGCGTGAGAGCTTTCCCAAGAAACATACTTATAGGATTGTCTGCTCCGTCATTTTTATTTTCTTCCACCATTGAGGGTTTCTTGGGTGTGAGAGAGAGATTTTCCTCAATAGAGACAAGATCGAGACCCAATTTTCTATACTCATACCTCGTCGGGGACATGCACTGAAAAAAACGATCAAGAACAACCTGCTCTGATACCACTGATCCAGATTATTTTTGGCATGAAATGAGAGCAGAGATATAATAAAGAAATGCACAGAGATATCGCAGATATTCAATAATATAACAAAATTGTATCAGATATGCAACCATAAACACATATATACAGTAATACACAATTTCTATTAATCAAAGAAATGTACAGAGACTGTAAAAATACAGAGTGAAGACTCTCTAGAATGGAGACAACTTATTTATGAGAAGAGATGTGATGGCTACTTGCATTCATAAGAAGATGATTACAATGAGGCTCTGAAGGCCTTGTTACAATAAATTGGAATTCCAAAAACCATAGACATCTAAAAACCTAACCCTAGGAGATGAAGCGCCAAAGGTCATGTGGCCCCCGTTTGGGTAAGTTGGTGCATCAACTTCTCGAGGTTGTAACTTTTACATACGATCTCCATTTTAGGCGCATGATAGCTCGTTGGAATGGTATCATCAAGGAGATTAATTTTTGGGGCTCAATAATGCATTCATATATCATTGAGAATATCTATGTCTAATAACCTTCATTTGGGCCCTCAAAATGGCCCTGAAAGTTAAAAACTGCTAAAAATGGTAAATTGCCAAAATTTCTAGAAAACTGTTTTGAGCCAGTCAGAAAAGGTGGGTGGCCATCGATATCCACCTGGATCAATCCATCCTCCTTAGGAAGCAATGGTCTCCATTGCGTTGAGTTCCCAGGGGAGAGGGAAAAACGTTTGCTGAATCTGCATCTTGGTGAGCTACTTGCCTTGCTGGAGACATTGTGCTGCTAAGTTTGTGGAAGTTTGTCATGAACCTGTTGAGGTTGAGGCTGTTCAACAAGTTGGTCTACATGAGAGGATGGTGTGCATATGGAATTTTTGTGCTTTGCTGCAACCTTGTCGACCTACTTCTGTTGGATAGAAGGTGCTCGGGGTGAGGTTGTAGTGGTTCCAATGTCCTTCTGTTCCTCTTTTGAATAGATTGTGAAGAAGTTGAATTTTTCAGTATGAGATACTACCTTGCGACACTTTTTTGGTGGAACAGTAGTCGGAACTACCTCTGGTATTCTATAGAGATGACCCCCCAAAGTAACAATGACACTGCGGGGACGAGACTCATAAACAACATGGCGCTTCCACATATATGGTTGGCCGAAGAGAACATCACAGACATCCAGTGGGGCAACATCACATAATACCTCATCCTTGAAGGGCTGGATGCCATATGTCAATCGACACTGCTGGCTGACACGGAGATCTCTTCCTTGGAAAAGCCACTCGATGTTGTATGGATGCAGGTGTGGATATTTCGACAATCCCAACTGTTTGATGACCTTTGCTGAGATGAGGTTCTTCTGGCTTCCGCTATAAACAATAAAATGCAGCGGGGTCCCCTTCACCCACACCTGTGAATGAAAAAGGTGCTCCCCCTCTTCAGGATCTGTTGGTTCTTCTGGTTGAATTGTTGCGATCACGACAATAGAAGTGGGGTCTGCGTCAATGATATGTCCTTTACCTTTATTTTCAGAATCAGATTCTGAATCAGGGTTTGGCTCCTTGTCTTTGATATCGACCACCAATGATTGTTTTGAGCGACATTCATCGGTGTTGTGCCAGGGGTCTTTGTGGAAATCACACCATTTTTCGGTGTCCTTCTTTGTCTTCCCGTGACCTTTCTTTTCCTGTGGCTTGGACGGGTTTTTGGGAGACTGTTTGCTAGGATTATCTTTATCAAACTTTAGTTGTTGCAGATTTGCAGACCCGAACTCCCGTTTTTTATGGTGCTTAAATTTTTTCTCGATTTTAACAGCATATCGATAAGCAACACCCAGTGATGAGATGTCCAGAAAATCCATTTTAGTTTGGATGTATCTGTGTAGAGCCCCACGGTATTTCATAACCAAATGTCATTCGGAGTATTTTATACCCATATTGGTGCACAAGGTATGGAAGGTATTGGTGAACTCCATAACTGGTTGGCCCCTCTCTTGCCACAGTGTGGTCCATTTCATGTACTAGTCCTCATAGTTTCCAATAGGGTAATATTGTTCCTTCACCACATACACAAAAAATTCCAAAGTGGGCTCGACCCCATATATTCCAGACTCCTCTATGGAACTTTGCTCCCAGTAAGTTTCCCACCAATGTTTGACATGGGGGAGAGCCTTAAGGAGTGTGAAGATGATCTTTTCTCTGTCAGAAAAATTGTGAACAGAGAAATAACCTTCTAACAGATTTAACCATTTATCTAGGGCATCCACATCTATCTGACCTTCAAATATAGGAATATCAAAATTGACTTGTACCTTAAAAGGAGAGGTGCCTCCAAAGTGGATGCTTGATGAAGGTGCGCCTGATGCTGTCGGGAGGCATTGAAGGATGTGGGAAAAATTCTCCATCATTTCGTCCCTTTGTCGCGTGAGAGCTTGCCCAAGCAACAGACTTATAGGATCGTCAACTCCATCGTTTTTATTTTATTCTGCCATTGAGGGTTTCTTGGGTGTGCGAGAGCGATTTTAATTAAGAGAGACAAGCTTGAGACCCAACTTTCTATACTTGGACCTCGTTAGGGACATGCACTGAAAAAAACGATCAAGAACAACCTGCTCTAATACCACTGATCCATATTATTTTCGATACGAAATGAGAACGAAGATATAATAAAGAAATGCACAGAGATATCACATATATTCAATAATATAATAAAAATGTATCAGATATGCAACCATAAACACATATATACAATAATACACAATTTCTATTAATCAAAGAAATGTACAAAGACTGTAAAAATACAGAGTGAAGACTCGCTAGAATGGCGACAACTTATCTCTGAGAAGATATGTGATGGCTACTCACATTCGTAAGAAGATGATTACAATGAGGCTCTCAAGGCCTTTTTACAATAAATCAAAATGTCAAAAACCCTAGACATCCAAAAACCTAACCCTAGGAGATGAAGTGCCAAAATTCATGTGGGCCCCGTTTGGGTAAGTTGGTGCATCAACTTCCCTGGGTCGTAACTTTTGCATACGATCTCCGTTTTAGGCATATGATAGCTCGTTGGAAATGTATCGTCGAGGAGATTCATTTTGGGGGCTCAATCATGCCTTAGGATAATATTGAGAACCTCTATCTCTAAAAACCTTCATTTGGGCCCTCAAAATGGCCCCGAAAGTTAAAAACTGCTAAAAATAGTAAATTGCCAAAATTTCCAGAAAACTGTTTTGAGCCAGTCGGAAAAGGTTGGTGGCCACTGATATCCACTTGGATCACTATCACCCCAAAATATATAGGAAAACCGATGTAGTAAATCAGAGTTTAGGAAATCTGTTACAAGGCATTATTGGAGAGAAGCTCAAGTAGTGGGATTTGGCTTTACCTCAAGCATAATTTTCCTACAATAGTTCAGTGAATAGATCTATAGGCCAATAATGATTAGATTTTTTTTATAAAATATGCTCACCGATGATACCAGGTATTGAATGAAGGTGATTTGGTGATGGTTTATTTACAGAAAGAGTGGTTTCCTAGAGGAACCTACCACAAATTAAAAGTATAAGAAAATTGGTCCTTGCTAGATTCTCAAGAAAATTAATGGCAATGCTTATAAGGTCGATTTACCAGTTGATATCAATATTTACCCTATGTTTAATGTGTCTGACTTATATATCTTCCATGTGGACGATATGGGTGATGGCAGTGAGGTGGAGGTGGATTGGAAACATGTCATTCTGAGCAAGAAAAAGGAAAATATTGCACATATTTTAGATAAGAAGACCCTTCATACTTGACAAGGCCAATATAAATGATATCTGATCTAGTGGGAAGGCATAGTACCAACAAAGAGTACAAGGATTATAGAGGGTAACTTGCTGAACCTGGATCCCATTAAGTGACAGTAATTTGAAGAGAAGAACTTGCATGAGCAACTTTTTTTTCAACCAGAGGAGAAGGATGCAGGGATTTCCAATGGCCATAAATTTTGACTTGGTTATCCGTTTGGGATGAAATTTTACAGGGAGTTGCGTCTAGAGTCATGCGAGAATTTTCTAAAATCAGATGTTTTCAAAACTATCATATAGTATTTATAAGGGGTTGAACTTCCATTGTAATAGTTAGGATGGAGAAGAAATAAAAGAGAGTTATTTTCCATTCTTGTGTGTTTGCATGGTTTTTAGATCTTGTGAATGAATCAAAGTTTATTAGCTACATCGATATCCCAATATTATATATATATATTAGAGAATATTGTCACTCATTTCATCTGATCAAATAAATCATTATTCCTAGGTAAGGGATATTGATTCTTTATCATCACTTTGTTTACTGTTGATAGTTGATAAAAGTCTCCATGATCCATCTTTCTTCTTTACAAATATCATCGATGCTCCCGATGGTGATACACTTGGTTGTATAAATCCAAAATCCAAAAGTTATTGTAATTACATCTGTAAATCACAATTTGATGTCATCACGTGGTTAGGATCCCCCACAATAGGTTTCATTCTAGGTTTAAGCTCAATCGTGAATTGCAATTCTCTTTTAAGTGGTAATCTAGGAAATTCCTCTGGAAATACATATGAAAACTTCGACAATAGTGGATACTATTCTAAATTCACCAAATCCTTCTTCTCATTCATAGGTATTATAGCATATAATTTGCACCCTTTTGTCATACTCCTCTTAAGTTATAATGCTGAAATGAACCTTAGTGACACTCCTTTATTCTTCCCAACTAAAGTTCTTTTATGACCTACGTCATCTACACAATAAAGCTTCTTCTTCTTATAGTCTAATACTACTTTTTGATTGTTTAACCAATACATTCCTATTATTGTGACATAAGATCATAAAACAATCAAATATAAAGATAACTATGCTACAAATACATCTATATTAATTTCAAAGTCTTTAACTACATGGCCTAAAGCTTATTCTTCTTATAGTCTAATGCTACTTTTTGATTATTTAACCAATACATTCCTATTATTGTGTCATAAGATCCCAAAACAATCGAATATAAAGATACTCAGGCTACAAATACATTTATATTAATTTCAAAGTCTTTAACTACATGGCCTACTACTTGTTTCACTCATGAAGCCATCTTTACTTTATTAAAAAAATATTGATCTATTGCTTCAATTTTTAATTTCGACAATGCAGTATGATAAATAAATCTTTTAGTTACTTATAGATATATTAATATTGAAAAAATCAGGTCAGTAATATCACCTGATGTCTCCAACATTGTGTACCGATGTTCAACTTGGTGGTTATTCACTGTTGCTAGATGTTGGCAACCACCATTTTATTTTTGATTCTTATCACAATCAAAGTCCCCACAAAGAGATTATATCTTTCTGTAGCTGCCATCACCTTTCATTTGTAAATGCTTATGTTTCTGAGTTTCGAGGTGATGGTTGTGTTAAACTTATCTTATTAAGTTTTTCATTTGCATTTTCGTTTGTTTTTTTTTAAATTCATGACTGTAAGCATGAATATAAATAAAAAACTTGGTTTGGGTTTCATATATTCTACCTGAGAAATGTCTCTTTGAAGGCACCCATATATGGATAAATCTCAAGTTTTATGAACTTATTAACTGATCCACTATCAAAATCTTTGTGTATTATGGGTATCATGACTTCATTGGTTCTATAGTTGATCATTGGTTTAAGTTGTGAAATGTTTGAATGAACACAAACCTTGGTTTAACATTTGATATAGTTCTCATGAGATCAACAGTCATATCATCACTCATGTTGCTTGGTACATGCATGCTGTACCTACGATTTCAATCCACCTTGCTGTCCCGAGTATTGATGAGATCATTCATTATGCGAATTGGGGTTTGGTACTATTGGAGGGTTTGGTATTCATCATGGATAATGGCTTGTAGTTGTACGAGCCCTCTAGTTTTTCATTTCCCTCAACACTTTCAACTTATGACAATCCCCAAACCTTGCAGTTTTCGTGTCATTACATCTCGCACAGACCTCTCTCTGCTGCTCGTCTGTTGGAAGCCGAAACCTACCCCCTGTAATATCCATTGTATCTATTTCATGGTGGAAATGGAACCTATGGTTCTTGTTATATCCTCAAATAAATTGGTCAAAATTATTTGAGGAGTAGATAGAGAGTCATTAGAAAAAACTCTACTAAATTTTTTAGGGCTCATTTTAATAAGTTCCAGCTTGTAATTAAAGTTTGAAAAGCATTTGATTTGTCCTTTCCTTCAAAAAAATCAAAACTCAGGTTTTGGTAGCTAATTCCTTTTTCAAAATGTATTCTAAGCTACCGAAATCGTAGCTTTCAGCAGCTAAAACGCAAAACTCGGGGCTATTTTAGCTACCGAAAGCACATAAATTTTGCGTTTTTACTAGGTTGAGTCATCATTTTAAAATGATGATTCTGAGCGACTGGAGAATCATTTTGAGAAACTGGAGGAGGTTTGTGTTCCTAACATGTCATAGAACAATAAAATCTCTCATTTTTCCTACAGGTTTCACATATTGGGATAATCGAATCCATCTCTGATCCCTAATTTTCGGATCTGAGATTTCCCTGTTTGATACATGATTTTGAAATGAGGATCCCGGGAAAATGAAAACGAATATCGAATAAATGAGAGAGGTTTTTTCTAAAAAAAAACCTATATACAAAAACCTCTCTCAATTTAAAAAAATATGTTTTTATTAGATATATATGGGTGAATCTTTAAGCGACATATTTCCAGAAAATTTCTGCACAGATCAGGGCATAAAGCTATTATTTTTGCCCAGATCGCGTTTTCTCGATTCCAGGATGCGTGGGAACAATTCTAAATGAAGGATAATAATTATCAGAAACCATATCAGCTTCCTATTCAAGCTTTGAAGACATATGGCGAAAGAATGAAGCCAAATGACATCTCTATTCTTGACAAAAATCACCCAACTGGCATACAAAGATCTTGAGTTTCATGATCTTCACCTGCAGACTGTCAAATTCGAATTATGATCATAAGATTATATCTTACTTGATTATATATAATTTGATTTTGCTCAGTTATATTTTTTTTAGATCCATTTTTATAGGATATTGAAACTTTGATGTAAAGGCTATAAAGCCAAGAGCTTTCGAAGGATTGAGTCATGGGGGAAATTCAGTCCTTGAGGCTGAAGGTTCGACTTTGAGTACTACACTTATTGTATATTGTGAAGAGACTCTTTCTATAATATATTCAACCAGCGAGCTTCTTTCATTGATATTGTCATATCTTCTTTTCCTTTTCAGTTTTATGCTTATGAGTTGAACTATGTTCTTTATCTGTGTTTACATAGTCCATAGGTGTCTGTCATCTCACCATTTGATTAGTGAACAAAGGATCATAAGTAACCTTACTAGTTTCTTGACCCATCATATGTATTGTTTTATATATGTATGTTTTGGTTAATTGATTAGTTTCTCATCTATTTGATACACTCCTATCTGATAATAGCTCTTGAAGGCCTTGCACTGTTGAATAAGCTTAGACAATCTTGTGAGACAATCCATTAAGATAGTTATTCATCTTGATCCAAACTCACACCCATTATTGAGAAAATAGTTACAAAAAGGTTAAGTTACCAGGCATCTCTAAGATATAGCCTAGGAGAGTTTCCTAGAGTGATAATAGTTCGTATCGAGACGAATGGTTTCCAATCTCTTCTGTCGCATGATGATGCCATAGATGACCTGAAGGATCACGGGTGGGATGCATTTCTCAAGAAATTTGAAGGCTACAACCTCTCGGTTGCACAGGCCTTTGCACAAACTTTTGACGGTTTTAGGGCAAAGGTCGGGGATGTACAGTTGTAAATAACAAAAGATTTTATAAGCAGGGTGATGGGACTCCCATTAAAAGGTGAAAAGTGGTTAAGAACGCTAAAATGGAGGATGTTCCATGGAGTTTGTTCATGGTTTCCCGCAAATCCACTTGCTGTCCAAAAGGTATTCCCATTGATTTTCTGAAACCCAGATGGCACAATCTCATTTTAATTTTGAAATAGTTTATCACATGTGAAGGCTGGTATGGGTTGGTTTTTCTATACCACATTCGATTGCTTATGTTATTTATAGGGTTTGAATTTAAAATTCAGTTCTACCTGTTAATGAACCTTTACAAAATGTCTAAACGCTTTAAGCCACAGAACATGAACTCTCTATCGAGTCTTTTTCATCACAGACTCGTTAAAATCCTGTTGATTTCTCACCTGTTGCAAATCAATGACAATTGGGAGAGTTTCCTGAGCCAAAATGGCTTCACTATACATTCAACCCGCTTTTAGTTGAAAACCCCAATTCAAACAGACCAGTGACCGAAATCCAGGTTTTCAATTCACATGATGGCTCTGAATTTAATGAACCAACATCTATTGTTGTCGAAACCCCTGTGGTTAAGAAATTACCTTGTATGTTTTCGCCCGGGAAATCATTGGAACATGTAGTAGGCGAATTAAAAGGAAAAGTCTCTCCTGTGCCTACGAACGAACCTAATCTGAACAATAATGATAAACTTGTTGTGAAGAAAATGCATAAGGGTAAGAAGCATCAGAGCTTAGACTTGAATTTTAGGAATAAGAGGTCTGGTCGATTGATTTATAGGAATTTAAGGAATCAAAAAATAGATCTTTTGAGCTTGATATCTATGATCAAGGCCAATGATCACAGTCCAGATCAAGAGATAAATGATTTCTTGGCTTAGGAAGATCCATACAACCAATGTCCCGGGAACGAGGCTGTTACCCAGTTTGAACAATATGACTTCGTGTCTAGGTTACCCCCATGTCTCAAAGGCAAATAAGGTTTTTCTGGCATTGGTCACGACCTCGAGCAAGCCACAGGGAAACATGAAGTGCCCGTTGCCGACTGTATTCCACATCGGTCTGCCATTGCACCTGTGCATTGTGACAATTGCTTAGATTGGATAGAGGGCTATTATAGAGATATTCCACTCTTATAGGATCAAGTAAAATGCCTAGTTGCTCGGAATGCTCTATTGGAACAAGAGAACCATGACTTGAAAGCACAGACAGAAAGGGAAAATAAAAGACTCAAGAGGTCTGGAAATATAATCATAAAAAATACAACCAGTTTCAAAGCCATCATAAATTCGAAATTGTTAGATCCTTCATTTGCTAATTTCTAATGGTAAAAATGATTTTGTTTGATTTTATTCCATTATGTTATGAAAAATCAAATTAGGGAGATTTAATTTGATTTCTTTTGCTAATAATAAGACTAGCTACATAATCTGTGATTCTATAGCCAGTCTCTTTTGAATAATAATTAGCGTTGTTATCTGAATATCAAATCAATTTTGATATCTATAGGAAATTGATGATTATGATGTTGATTGCATGGAGCAAACACCTTGAATCATACGCTCTATTATTCAATAGTTTCTTTCTTTTATGTTTATGAAACTTTGGTTTATTTTTGACAAACCAACTCATGCATGAGTGGTTTCTAGTTTCACAATTTTTGTAATACTATCTATTTTTTTGGGGAGTCAATTCTGTCTTGTATGATAAGAACATGTGAATCCTAAACTAGTTTAAATATTAGTCACTCTTAGTAGTGAGGGACATCTTTGGTTTTGGACACATTATGGACATATGACTTTCAAGACTAATATGGAGAAGCTGTCCACTACTTGGCTTTAGACCAACGTGGCGCTTACCCATTATGTTTTGCCTCTATCTTATGAAATGTTATTACGTTTATACAACTTTAGTCTGATTATCGTATGGTATTTCATATTATTCAACACTTTAATTCTGTCTGTAATTTGTTGTTCCATATTACATCTGTGATCAATATTTCATTTAAATATTGTTGATTTATGTTGGATATTGGATGATGTATTTATATGAATGCTTTGTATTGATTTTCCTTTATTATAAGTGTTCATCATTATAAGATCACCAGATTTGTATATTTATCAGTCTGCTGTTATATTCTTGTTCCAAAACACCTTTGAGTTTGTTTTGGGAGTGTTAGCACCGTTCTGTTATAGGTTTTCCTCATAGGCAAGACAACTAGGATCTTGAATTACATAGGAACCTAAATTCATTTTAGTTGATTAATTATAGGTTAGTTTACTCGTTTTTTTTAGATAGATTATTTATCAATAAAATAAGAATAACTTTAATTAGATTTGAATGTTTATCTATTCTTATTTCAATTATATTCGATTAGTATTCTTTGGTTCTTTAGATTTTAAATATTAAACATAAAACAAAAAAATGTATGTGCTTTCTTTATCTCTTCTATGAATACTTTCAAAAATATTCGTTTCGCAAGATCTCAAGAAAATCTTGTATGCAAACTATTTATAATTGCATGCACATATTCATGTTTCCATTTGAAACTTTGTAATTATTATATTATTAATATCATAGCTTTATAGATTAGTTTATTTTATTTTATTATTTCTAGGAATTTAGTTGGCCAATAGAGCCATTAAACCTGTCGGGTCATTTCATCCCAAATGGTTTGGGTTATTTAGACAACCCCGGTCCAGATTTGACCTTTCAGTTGACGGTGTGTCACTTACGCTCGTCAAAAAATGGCACTAGAAGGGGGGCATGAATTGAATTTATGGCACGTGGAGGGCGCAAGAATCCTCCCCCACACACTCACACTCCCATCATAATGCGTAGTCACTTAGATAATAACGTTACACTTGAAACAACAACTACCTCAAACGATAACCCTGATATTCCCATTGAACCAGTGACACTAGTTTCTCAAGGGGTCGATGTCCAAGAAATTGTTCGTCAATCACTCATAAGAACTCACAGTTCCTTAGCCCGTATCAAAAAACCTGGCAGGCTGCTTAATCAACCCCTTGACTTCACGGATATCCAAAAACAACTTCAAGGCACTAGTATGCCTGAAAACCCTTCAGGTGTAAATTCTATCAATCCTACTGAAACACCTATCCTTGTAGTCGGAGGATCAAGTATTCCACCGTCTCCACTTGGTTCTTCTCCATCCTCTTCAAGAGGAGAGTCTTCAGATGAAGGCAGTTCTTCATCAAAACCATCTCAGCCTTCGACACCATCAATCCCCATGGCAAACCAAAATAATCCTGCCAAACCTTGGCTTGATCAAGATGTCGTGGCTATACCTGGACCCCAACACCCATTACCTAAACATATGAATAAATGGCTCCCTAAATTTGATCTAGATTCAAAGAAATACACCGAGGATCACATCAAGAAATTTATCTTGGCCATTAGACTCCAGAGTGTTGAACACGAGGATGTAGTATGCAGATTATTTCCTTATACTTTTGAGGGAAATGCCTCCACATGGTATTTTTCTCAATAACCCTAGACCATCGTCTCTTGGGACAAGTTTGAAACTTCTTTCTTGAAAAAATTTGGAGATGATAAATCTTCAGAAGTCTTGGTTATGGAACTCTCGAGCTTAAAAATGAACCCTAAGGAAAAATTGAAGGAATTTAACCAAAGATTTCTGACATTAAAGAACAAAATCCCTGTAGATTTGATGCCCGCATAAAGTTTAATTATTTCATATTATGCTAAGGCCTTGCACAATAACATATCCATATGGGTCAAAAGGTCTAAAAAGAACACGTTGTTAGAGGCCTTTGAGGAGGCAAGTCAAATTGAGAAAGATATATTGAGCTTAAAAGACAATCTTAATAGTGAAGCTGCAACAACCTCATCTTCTAAGAAGAAAATATAAATTCTCACCAGGCCACCTCAACCTAAAAATCAATAAGAAACTTTAGACTTAGAAAGCTTGTAGAAATATTTCCAAAAACTACCCAATCAGGTCATTGACTTGAAAAGACCATCCGAGGAGGCATCCATAAGCAAAGGAAGTTTCAAACCTCCTTTCAGAAAGCCTTTTCCTCCTAACCAACCCAACCCGACTACAAAAGGTCTAAATTTCGAAAGTTTACAGTATGCTTTGCAAACCATCTTAGAAGCACATCATAGTTCTGTTTTTGTTCCTCCTGAAAATTCTGATGATACAGTTGAGGAAGAGGTACCAAAAGAAGAGGACACATTTCCACCTATTTTTGGTCACTTATCGGATAGTATTTTCCAAGCAAATTTTGAAACTGTCCACCCCTACAACACAAGAAGAAAACTTAAAACAAAACTCCTCCTGAAGTAAGTAAAAATGTGTTTCCAAAACAGTAAAAGCAAACTAAAATTAAACAAACCCTAGCAGCCCCAGTTTTAGAATACGATTTAATTGAAGATCTGAAAAAATTGAGGGCTAAAATTTCTATTTTTGAACTGCTGAAATTTCCTCTTATTTTGCATAAAATGCTTCAAAGCATCTTTGAAAACAGTAAAAAGAACAATCCTAGCAGAAACACATCAACATAAATTGATTCAAATGCAACTGAAAATGTCCCAACTAAAAAGACATCTGAACCGCAAAACAAAAGGGATTTAGCAGAAAAAACTGTAGTAAATGTAGATAAAACTTTTTTAGGGACAACATAAAAAAATCAATAGAATTCTGCTGTTAACACTCAGAAAAATGTCTCTCCTTTTTTGTTAACCTTTTAAATTTTTAATAGGAATGTACATAATTGTATGGCTGATTCCGGTGCATCATCAAACATGATGCCTCTATCTGTATTCCAGAAAATTGATGCAGAAGTTAAACCTTCTGATCTCAAAATTATTCAGCTAGATCGAACGAACGTTAAAGTAATCAGTGAGATTAAGAATGTGCTGATTAGACTATCATACAATCCTATGTTCATCAGATAATTGATATTATCATTGTCGATATTCCTGAAGTTTATGGTCTATTTTTGAGCAGAGATTGGTCAGAACAGCTGCACGGTTACTTTGCTACAGATTGGTGTCACTTGTGGCTACCTGAAAATGGACAACCCAACAAAATCAGGATAAACAAAGAACATTATCTTAAGCATACTGTAATGGATCTGAATGATAAAAATGATCCTTTCGTTACATCTGCAAATGTATTTGAAACACAGGGAATGAATACCTTCTTTAGTAATTTCATGACCGAAATCTCTTCTATCAATGATCCTGGGCAACAATCTGAAGTTACAACCTACACTAAGACACCAACTTTGCCAAATATGCCAAGTACTGTTGACGATGCATAGATCTAGTCCTTATACTTTGACAGATCCAAATCCAAAGAAGGAGCAGGTGTTGGCTATGTACTCATCGATCCTACAGGTAATAAGACTTTTATTGCTTTCCGGTTAGAGTTTGAATGTACTAACAACACGACCAAGTACAAAGCACTTCTACAAGGACTTAGGAAAGCATTGGATATGGATGTGCGAAATTTGATAGTATTCGGTGATTCATAAATCATGATTAAGTAGGTAAGAGATGCCATACTTTGCTTATCACCACATTTGAAAATCTACCAAACTGAGGTATGGAGTTTGATGCATAAATTTTTAGTATTTAACATAAATTCCATTCCTAGATTGAGTAATTTAGAAGCTGATTTATTGGCCAATGTTGCTTCTAAACCGTTGCCCGCTGAAGGCTTATCTCCTAAAGCGTTTTCAATTGAATTGTTGTTCAAGCCGTTGATCCTGGGTAACATCACAAATTGGAGAGTATTCGATGATGACCAACATATCATCACATTTCTGCATATGGAAGACACCTTCCAAGGTGCAACCATTGATGAAGGCAGTCATGATGAGAATCTCCAAAAAATCACGGTAATATCTGATCCTCAATCTCCTGAATCGACATCCGAGTTGGTAAATTCTATCCCCAGATCTGTTGTAAGATTAGAGAAGTTTTATGACTTGCATGATAAATTCAGAGGGGCAGTTAATTGTAAAACTAGCAGTTCCTCTTTGATTTATGAAATGGTTAATTTAGGAACAATGGATAATCTTCAAAATATTAATCTGGGAAAGGGATGTTCTGAGCAAGAAATATCCTCTTTAATAAAGTTATTTAAAGAATTTAAAGACGTTTTTCTTGGACGTATGATGACTTGAAAACATTTGACCCCAACATCATACAACATGTAATCCCTATGAAACCCCAGACTCAACCTTTTCAACAGAAATTGAGGAAGATGCATCCTAAGTTGGAACCCACTATTAAAAAGGAACTAAACAAATTACTAATTGCAAAGATAATTTCTCGGTTAGGCACACGCAATGGGTGTCTAATTTAGTCCCTGTAAGGAAGAAACGTGGTGAAATTAGACTCTGTGTCGATTTTCGAAGCTTAAACCGAGCGTCTGACAAAGAAAAATACCCTGTTCCTCCAATGGAACAAATCCTACAACGAGTATCTGGTTCTGAAAGACTATCTTCACTAGATGGTTTTTCAGGATACAACCAGGTCCTTATGTCTCCCCTGAACCATCTTAAAACCACCTTTTGTACACCATGGGGCACTTACGCCTACAAGAAAATGCCTTTTGGACTAATAAACGCTAGTGCCACTTTCCATAGAGCAATGGATATTGCTTTCCGTGGCCTCATTAACCAGTCATTCATGGTCTATCTTGATGATGTCACTGCCTTTTCTAAAAACAAGAAAGATCATTTGTCTCACCTAAGGGTTGTCCTGGAACGATGTCACAAGTTCGACATATCTCTCAACCCTAAGAAATCAGTCTTTGCAGTAGAGCAAGGAAAACTTCTTGGGTTTATAGTGTCTAAGGATGGAATGATTATTGACCCTGAAAGAACCCAAGCTATTGCTAAACTTCCCCCTCCTTCTTCCAAAAAATCCATGCAATCCTTTTTGGGCAAGATTAATTTCGTCAGAAGATTTGTCTCGAGTTTCTCAGAAATGGTTAGACCATTATAAAATTTAATTAAAAAAGATGTTTTGTACCATTGGGGACCACAAGAAAGTCATTCTTTCGATTCAATCATACAATCAATAATAGAGGCCCCTTCCTTGATGAGTCCCATTTTTTCTCAGGACTTCACTCTTTACACTTTTGCATTTGACCGATCTTATGCTGCCGTACTTACCAAAAAAAATGCTGAAAGCAGTGAGATACCCATTGCCTTCATGAGATCAAATTTTAAAGGAGCAGAACTTAATTACCCAACAATAGATCAACATGCATATGCTATTTTCAAAGTAGTGAAACACTTCCGGTCTTACTTGTTGAAATCCAGAGCCAAGGTTATTGTTCCTTACCCTGCTATGAGAAACCCGTTAGTACAAAAAGAGATGGGTGAGAAAAGGGAAAATTGAATGACTTTGCTACAGGAATATGACCTTGAAATAACTCTTGCAAAAATCGTTAGAGGACAAGGCTTGTGCAAACTAGTGGCTGATTCAGTTGAAGAACAAGAAAGTCAAATAAACACCTCAACTTTGAATCAACATAACAAAAAACAGATCGACTGTGCACAAGCTACTGAAAATTCATGGTATGAGAATATTAGATTTTATTTAACGCATGGATCTGCTCCCCGCAATCTTGATCCTAAAAACAGAAGAGCACTTAGGCTTAAATCTGCATCTTTCCAGTTAATAAATGATGTATTATTTTGAAAGAACTTTGATGGTGTTTTTCTGCGTTATTTAGAAAATGAAGAGTCCGAAAAAGTGCTATATGAACTTCATGCAGGTGAAGCCGGTGGTCACTTCAGTGGAGATACCACTACCCACAAAGTGCTAAGAGATGGATACTATTGGCCCACCTTGTTTAAATATGCCCATACACTATCTCGCAAATGCATAATCGGACAAAAGGCTGCAGGACGGGTAAAAAAGGAATCTTTCCCTTTGCAACCTGTTACTATAGATACACCTTTTCAACAATGGGGCTTAGAAATCATAGGACCAATTAATCCCTCTTCTTCACAGCAACACACGTATATCCTTACAACAACAAACTATTTTACTAGATGGTTCGAAGTTGTACCTTTAAAAGTGGTAAACACAAATTAGGTAGTATCTTTTCTGAACTCTCATATCATCACTTGATTCAGCATTCCTGAATGTCTAGTTTTTGACAATGCCTCTTAATTTTCATCCCTTGATATGAACGTTTTTACTATGGAAAAAGGGATTAAACTGAAGTATTCCGCAAGCTACTACCCTCAAGGAAATGGTTTAGCAGAATCAATGAATAAAAATTTAATCAAGATTATTAAAAGGACATTTTTCAAAAAATCACAAGAACTGGCACAATGCACTGTATAATGCACTTTGGGATGATAGGGTAACTCCAAAAGATTCTGTTGGTAATTCCCCTTTCTTCCTCATTTATGGAAGAGAAGCCATTCTCCCCCCCACATGTTTTACCTCCTTCTCTACAATTGCTGTAGAAAGCTCAAGAAGAGGAGTGCACTCCTCTAGAAAATCGAATAAATGCCTTATTAAAACTAGAGGAGGTGAGAACACAAGTAAATCTGAAACTAGATCAAGACCAACAAATTGTAAAAATATGGTTTGATTCAAATTCATCTTTAGATAGGAATTTCGATGTTGGAGATCTGGCTCTCAAGTGGGACAAAGCCCACAAGGGTAAGGGGGAACATACCAAGTTCCAAAATCTGTGGCTAGGACCATTTGTAATTTATGAAAAATTGGGTCCTACTTCTTTCCGCCTTCATAATCTAGAGGGGAAGCCAGACACTTTCCCAGTAAATGGCTAGGCTCTCAAGGGGTATTTCACCTGATGATTTCTGTTCCACCCTTTTGTAAATATTTTTGATCTTTTCTTTTCTGTTTTTATTTTGGTTCTTTTCATTTTGCTTGATTTTGATTTGTTTCCTAATTAATTATGTCTGAGCCAACATTTCATTTGCAGAAGGGAAATCATAATTTTTATTCATTAGTAGCAATTGATGACTTCCCAAGCACTTGAGCACTAAGTGCTAAAACTCAGATCAACAGAAGTAAGTTTCTGTTTAGATCAGTGTTTTTGGTTTCTCATTGAAATTACAAGAAGACGCGATTATCATTAACAAACTTCTAACACTGTCCCTGTTTTAAGGAAGACAAATTAGTTATACCTTCCCATCCTCGAGATGGTTTTTGAACATAAATGTAAGTGTCCAAACCATGATAATTTGTAAATGATCAAAATTTTCATTCTAAACTATGAGATTTTTAGTATCACCCCACCCTCTTGAATATTATTAAGTTCTAGAAATTATAAACAAATTCTAAATGGTTGAAAGTGCTGTAATGTGTGGGAAATGTTTGTAAACCCGTCGAGACACTGAACATGTCTGCTGATAGCGGGTAAATGCATGCATGATACCAAGGCAACTTCGCCGAGGTACTGAACAAGCCTGCTGGCAATGAAGCAATGCCAGGTTTAGGAAGATTTTCATGTATGTAATTTAATTTGATCAAATATGAAGATGTTCTTTATAATTAATGTATGACTCTTGGACATGACAGAGGTGTTAGAGTGGGTTAAATGACATCCCTGCCGAGGCTATGGAAGCTTGCTGGAAACAGTGGCCCTGTCAACAATATCGAAGTCAACTGCATAAACATCGCTACAATCGTAATCTAAATTTGATGCCAGATCATATTTTCTTAGACATAAATACATCTGATGCTAAGCTACATTATTTTCTAAGTTATGACTGGAATGATTGACCTATTGTTAACTGTTTCTAAAAAAATATTTCATCTGACCCCCTGACATGAATTTTCTGGTGATGCAGAGATAACTACTTCGCCCAATATGTCGCCATTGTTGGCAACCACCATTTTTTTTTTAATTCTTATCACAATCAAAGTCCCCACAAAGAGATTATATCTTTCTGTAGCTGCCATCACCTTTCATTTGTAAATGCTTATGTTTCTGAGTGTCGAGGCGATGATTGGGTTAAACTTATCTTATTGAGTTTTTCATTTGCATTTTCATTTGCATTTTCATTTGTTTTGTTTTCAATTCATGACTGTAAGCATGAATTTAAATAAAAAACTTGGTTTGGGTTTCATATCTTCTACCTGAGAAATGTCACTTTGAAGGCACCCACATATGGCTAAATCTCAACGTTTATGAACTTATTAACTGATCCACTATCAAAATCTTTGTGTATTATGGGTATCGTGACTTCATTGGTTCTATAGTTGATCGTTGGTTTAATTTGTGAAATGTTTGAATGCACAAAAACATTGGTTTAACATTTGATATAGTTCTCATGAGATCAACAGTGATATCAACACTCATGTCACTTGGTACAAGCATCCTATACCTACGATTTCAATCCACCTTGCTATCTTGAGTATTAATGAGATCATTCATTATGCGAATTTGGGTTTGGTACCGTTGGAGGGTTTGATATTCATCGTGGATAATGGCTCGTAGTTTTACGAGCCCTCTAGTTTTTCGTTTCCCCCAACACTTTGTTTAAGTTATGACAATCCCCGAACCTTTCATTTTTTGTGTCATTACAACTCACACATACCTCTCTCTGCTGCTCGTCTGTTGGAATCCGAAACCTAACCCTTGTAATATCCATTGTATCTATTTCATGGTGGCAATGGCACCTATAGTTCATATCGAGTTGAATGGTTTCTAAACTCTTCTGTCCCACGATGACGCCATAGATGAATTGAAGGCTCACGAGTGGGATGTCTTCCTCAAGAAATTCAAAGGCTACAACCTCCCTGTTGCACAGGCCTTTGCACATAATTTTGACAGTTTTAGGGCCAAGGTAGGGGATGTACAATTGGAAATAACATAAGATTTTATAAGCAGGGTGACACAACTCCCATTGAAAGGAAAAAATTGGTTTAAGAACGCTAAAATGGAGGATCTTCCATGGAGTTTGTTCATGGTTTCCCACAAATCCCCTTGCTTTCCAAAAGGTATTCCCATTTCTTTTCTGAAACCTAGATGGCATAATCTCATTTTAATTTAAAAACAATTTATCACATGTGAAGGCCAGTATGGGTTGGTTTTTCTATACCACATTCGGTTGCTTATGTTATTTATAGGGTTTGAATTGAACATGCCATTCTACCTGTTAATGAGACTTTACAAAATGTCTAAACACTATAAGTGACAAAACATGAACTCTCTGTCGAGCCTTTTTCATCACGAACTCGTTAAAATCTTGTTGATTTCTCACCTGTTGCAAATCAGTGACAATTGGGAGAGTTTCCTGAGCTGAAATGGCTTCACCCAAGTCGACAATATAGTCAACCTGCCTTTATTTGAAAAACCCAATTTAGACTGACCAGTGTCTGAAAGGCAGGTTTTCAATTCACCTTATGGCTCCGAATTTAATGCACCAATGTCTATTGTTGTTGAAACCCCTGTGGTTAAGAAATTAACTTGTATGTTTTCAACCAGGAAATCATTGGAACATGTAGTAGGCAAATTAAAAGGAAAAGTCTCTCCTATGCCTACGAACGAACCTAATCTGAACAACAATGATAAACCTATTGTGAAGAAAATGCATAAGGGTAAGAAGCAACAAAGCTTAGATTTTAATTTTAGGAATAACAGGTCTGGTCGATTGATTTCTAGGAATTTAAGGAATAAGAAAAAAGATCATTTGAGCTCGATCTCTATGATCAAGGTTGTTACACATCAACATTACTCACTTTGATAAGTGTCACATGTTCCTCACAATTGTCGCAAGTGTCGCATGTTGTTCACAAGTGTCAAAATGTCAAACAAAGCATACTGCCACGATGACGACACTAAGGAGACACTTTGAATACCTCAAACACCTGATTTGGAGGAAGAGGGATGGTTAACTGAAGTTAGGTATCTCTTCCCACCTGAAAGAAGCTTTCAAACTAAAGTTTTAGAAGGGAGCGCTCCCCTACATCACCCTTAGGAGCGCTGGCACTCCCCTACAAGGTACTGGGGAGCGTTACAACACCAAGCTGCCTCTTTGAAGGAGCGCTACAAAACTTTAGAGCCCTGGCACCCCCCTTGAGCTTACTAGGGAGCGCTATAGTGCCCTGATGCCCCTTTTGAGGGAGTGCTATCTAATCTGGGTAGAAGTTGATCTGTTGAGGAGAATAAGGGGAGGATCTTTCAAGTTTGGAAGGCAGTTGCATTCGAATTCCTGGTTCAATCATGATCTTAGGAGAAGATCCATGATCTAAGGAGGGAATTCATCAACCTACCCTAAAGATACCTCAAGAGGTTAAGTCTCTCTAAACCTATATAAGAAAGCTCTGTCATGGTGGAAATGAGGAAGAATTGCAAGCATGAAACCTATGATCTCATAGGAAACACACAGTGAATTGGAGGAGAGTGATCAGTAAAGTTGCTGTCATCCGGATCGTGGATCTTTGAGAAAGGGTTAGACAAAGGGGACTTGACGAAGCAGTCGCATTCACATCTATGGTTGTAAGTTACTTCTATCATTGTTCTCATTAATATGACACACTTGGCCTGTTTCTTTGTAGTTTGTGTTTAATCTTACATGAGCTTATCTCTGATAGATAGATCTATTTTCAAGCTAATATCAATAGAGGAGGAAGTGGTTGTACTATTGTTTGTCTACATGTCTCATCGAGGAGCGAAATATTGGAGCTCAACTCAGAGCATGCAGGGACAAACGCTGGTAAAAGGTACTTCTTTTATCCTTCCTCTTCATGCATTAGTTTGTATAGATCTAAAAGGAAGTCAGTGTCCCCAGTGGAGTCGCCAGTTTCTGTTGAAGAAAAATCTCCCTGTGGATAGGTAGATCTCCTCTTGAGATCTAGAATCCAAGCTCATGCTCTCGTTCTTTCCACTCGATCATGGTCGCCGAAATCACCTACAAACAAAAAAGAAAACAAAGAATTTCATTATTCATTTTTTTGGCAATTTCGACAATTTCTTAAGAAATTTAAAAACTTGAAATCTAATGCCCACATTGTTCAAAAAGGACCACGCCCTCTTTTCATTACTCAATAATCCATACGCAACAATCAAACATTTCAAATTAAAACAATTTCCATAATGGCTGCGTGGGTGTATTTTTGAGTTTTTTATGGGTTCTTTGACAAAAACGACCCATCCACCCAAGTGTCAAGGCGTTGGCATCTTTGCTATCACCTTCTAAACACATTTTTGCAAAAGAATGTCTTTTCCCTTCGTTTTTAATAGAGGCCGATTTGATCTTTTTTGAAGCGACCTAGGGCTTCATTTTTTAATTTAAATATTGCTATGAAAACGAATATTGAACCATGTGATTGAAAGAAGGAGAGATGGAGATCTACCTGGTCCAAACGGAAAGAGAAACGGTCAACCCTAGCTCCGGTATCAAGCGAAACAAGATCCACCTCCAAAGTGAGAATCTCCACTGCTACAAATCCTTATGCAAAATGAAACGGTAAATGAAGATTTTTCTTGTATTACTATTGGTAAATTTTCATTTTTTGTAAGGTATAGTTATTTATGGGTTTCTCTGACAATATAATGGCTTCACTAAAACCACTGGATTGCAGTTTTGACACCACAGGTTTCCAAGCAGTTCTGATCGTTTGTTTACCTTGTCACATCCATGAGCATAGTCTTAGTTCGTTTTCAAGCTCGAAAATATGAGAACACACCAGGTAGACTTTTATCTCTTTTTCGGACCCGCATGGACACACGAAAAAGGAACCCCCCTGGAGTCATCTTTAAACTCTTTTCAGACTCTCTAAATATGAAAAGATTGTCGAGTGATCTTGCTTCGTTTCACACTCGTTAAAAGGTTCAAAAGGGCGTCTTTCGAGTGGTAGTTTATCTATTTTTTGGCCTCATGAGACTAACTGTACGAAAAAGGAACTGAGAGAGTTCTCTTTTAAGTGTTTTTGCAGACTCTATAATCATGAAAAACCTTCGAGTTTTTTGTCTTTGGACTCGCTAAAACAAACACCGACAGGCCCGTACGGGACCGAACCCTTACTTCTTCCAGTTCATTAAACAAAGGAAGAGGAACTTACCAAAGGTGAGTTATATCGAGCATGTGTTATCCTCCTCGAGCTCATTAAATCAAAAAGAGGTACTCATCTATCTGGATGGGAGAAAATTTGAAAGAAGCAAGCCAAGCAGTCTCTTGAGAACATTGCTTAGAGTCACCCTTGAACACAACACTTTGTCCTTTCGACGCATTATAATCCACTGAACCTCTACACTGAGCCAGTCCTTTGAGTTTCTTTCACTCCTTTGGGTCGCCTGACGTAAGTCACAACATCCATTGCATCATCAAGTTTTGGTCCATGTCATATTTCTGCTGTTGTGCCTAAGTGTTCAAGGGAAGTATCTGCCTCTAGAGTCAGCCATCACACAAATATCTTGTCTCAATACCTGTGTCAGTCCATGTTCATTTGATCCACCAATTACATCTCTATGTCCGTTTCGTGTCGTTGATGTGGGATACATTAAGGCCCTCCTTCGACGAGCCTATTCCTGTCGACTTCAACACATTATCCAAGAATTAGGCTAAGAAACCAGTCAGTACTTTTGGACCTGAATGCCTCAATGGTAGGCCTCCTCACATTCGACAGTGGGTTTACCTCATTGACCTCTGATCGAATGATTCCACGGGTATTCAACTCCAGATCATCCATTCACATTCGTTGGAATGTACTAAGGTACCTTGGGAATCATTGGCATTAATGGTGATCTCCCTCGCACCTGTTAACGGTTTAGATCATTGACTGGTAATCAAGTGGTTTCTGCCATGTTCAACATCAGGACATCTATTCACATGGTTAGATTCGTACTACATCAAGATCGATAAGAAGACCCTGGGTTGAGTGATCACTTTGATATATGCTTTTCCCAGGTTGCGAAGGATTTTCTCTTGAACAAATGATACATACACTGTTACATAGATCCACTTTGTATTGGTCGTGGCTATGTCTTGTCATCTCGTAGATCCATTATGTATTCTTCGTGGCTACGATCAGTTCAGGTCGTGTATATATCCACAATGTATCCTCGATGGCTATACCCTTTTTTTCAATACAATTATCGATCCACAGTGTATTTTATGGCAGCCATATCCTGCAAGTCTTGATCACCCAAGCATAGGTATGCCTGCCTTGGGTTTTGAAACATGTCATAATATTTGTTGGATGTTTGTGTGCAGCTTCTGTCAGGTTCTCCGCATCTATACCCTTGCTTGAAAGTCTACAAAGCATTTCAGTGATCAGTTCTCATCTTCTAACTTCATACTTTGGGGGGCAATCTGTTACACATCAACATTACTCGCTTTGATAAGTGTCGCATGTTCCTCACAACTATCGCAAGTGTCGCATGCTGTTCACAAGTGTCGCAAATGTCAAACAAAGCATACTTCCATGACGATGACACTAAGGAGACACTTAGAATAACTCAAACACCTAATTTGGAGGAAGAGGGATGGTTAACTGAATTCAGGTATCTCTTCCCACTTGAAAGAATCTTTCAAACTAAAGTTTTAGAAGGGAGCACTCCCCTACATCACCCTTAGGAGTGCTGGCGTCCCCTACAAGGTACTGGGGAGTGTTATAACACCAAACTGCCTCTTTGAAGGAGCGCTACAGACCTTTAGAGCATTGGCGCCCCCTTTGAGCCTACTAGGGAGCGCTATAGCGCCCTGATGCCCCTTTTGAGGGAGCGCTGTCTAATCTGGGAAACAATTGATCTGTTGAGGAGAATAAGGGGAGGATCTTTCAAGTTTGGAAGCCAGTTGCATTCGAATTCTTGGTTCAATCATGATCTTAGGATAAGATCCCTAATCTAAAGAGGGAATTCCTTAACCTACCCTAAAGATACCTCAAGAGGTTAAGCCTCTCTAAACCTATATAAGCAAGCTCTGTCATGGTGGAAAGGAGGAAGAATTGCAAGAATGAAATCTATGATCTCATAGGAAACACACAGTGAACTGGAGGAGAGTGATCAGTAAAGTTGCTATCATCCAAATCGTGGATCTTTGAGCAAGGGTTAGACAAAGGGGACTTGACGAAGCTGTCACATTCACATCTATGGTTGTACGTTAATTCTGTCATTGTTCTCATTAATATGACATGCTTGGCCTGTTTCTTTCTAGTTTGTGTTTAATCTTACATGATCTTATCTCTGATAGATAGATCTATTTTCAAGATAATATCAATAGAGGAGGAAGTGGTTGTACTATTGTTTGTCTACAGGGCTCATCGAGGAGAGAAAGATTGGAGCTCAACTTGGAGCATGCATGGACAAATGCTGGTAAAAGGTACTTCTTTTCTCCTTCCTCTTCATGCATTAGTTTGTATAGATCTGAAAGGAAGTCAGTGTCCCCAATGGAGTCGCCAGTTTCTGTTGAAGGAAAATCTCCCTGCGGATAGGTAGATCTCCTCTTGAGAGCGACTCCGAGATCATGCTCTCATTCTTTCCACTCGATCATGGTCGCCGAAATAACCTACAAACAAAAAAGAAAACAAAGAATTTCATTATTCAAATTTTCGGCAATTTCGACAATTTCTTAAGCAATTTAAAAACTTGAAATCTAATGCCCACATTGTTCAAAAAGGACCACGCCCTCTTTTCATTACTCAATAATCCATACGCAACAATCAAACATTTCAAATTAAAACAATTTCCATAATGGCTGCGTGGGTGTATTTTTGAGTTTTTTATGGGTTCTTTGACAAAAACGACCCATCCACCCAAGTGTCAAGGCGTTGGTATCTTTGTTATCACCTTCTAAACATGATTTTGCAAAAGAATGTCTTTTCCCATCGTTTTTAATAGAGGCCGATTTGATCTTTTTTGAAGTGACCTAGGGCTTCATTTTTTAATTTAAATATTGCTATGAAAATGAATATTGAACCATGTGATTGAAAGAAGGAGAGATGGAGATCTACCTGGTCCAAATGGAAAGAGAAACAATCAACCCTAGCTCCGGTATCAAGGGAAACAAGATCCACCTCCAAAGTGAGAATCTCCACTGCTACAAATCCTTATGCAAAATGAAACGGTAAATGAAGATTTTTCTTGTATTACTATTTGTAAATTTCCATTTTTTGTAAGGTATAGTTATTTATGGGTTTCTCTGACAATATAATGGCTTCACTAAAATCACTAGATTGCAGTTTTGACACCACATGTTTCCAAGTAGTTCTGATCGTTTGTTTACCTTGTCACATCCATGAGCATAGTCTTAGATTGTTTTCAAGCTCGAAAATATGAGAACGCACCGGGTAGACTTTTATCTCTTTTTCGGACCTACATGGACACACAAAAAAGGAACCCCCCCAGAGTCATCTTTAAACTCTTTTCAGACTCTCTAAATATGAAAAGATTGTCGAGTGATCTTGCTTCCTTTCACGCTCGTTAAAAGGTTCGAAAGGGCATCTTTCGAGTGGTAGTTTATCTCTTTTTCGGCCTCGTGAGACTAACTGTACGAAAAAGGAACTGAGAGAGTTCTCTTTTAAGTGTTTTACTAGACTCTATAATCATGAAAAACCTTTGAGTTTCCTGTCTTTGGACTCGCTAAAACAAACACCGACAGGCCCATACGGGACCAAACCCTTACTTCTTCCAGTTCGTTAAACAAAGGAAGAGGAACTTACCGAAGGTGAGTTATATCGAGCATGTGTTATCCTCCTCGAGCTCATTAAATCAAAAAGAGGTACTCATCTATCTGGATGGGG
>SNQJ01S0035715.1:61372-88756 GCA_010110895.2 Picea sitchensis
CCTTCAACGCCTGCCGATAACAACATGAACGTATTCATCAAGCGACCACTTTGGAGGAACCTCACCTTTCAAGGTACAAGTTAATTTTTATATTCCCATATTTGAAGGACATATAGATGTAGATGCCCTAGAAAAAAGGTTAAATCTGCTAGAGGGTTATTTCTCTGTTCATAATTTCTCCGACAGGGAAAATATCACCTTTGCACTCTTTAAGGCTCTCCCCCATGTCAAACATTGGTGGGAAACTTATTGGGAGAAAATTTCCACATAGGAGTTTGGAATATATGGGGCCGAGCTGATGCAACCCCCCTACTCCCCTGTAGGGATGTGTGACCTCCTGGTCAAAGGATCTCTAATTCTTGAGTCGATTGACTCTCTGGAACCTCCATGTCCCCCCTCTGTATTTAAAAACATGCCCTTTCGACTTCTTGGTACAGGTCTGATAGAACCCACAACCTTCCCTTTCAACTCTGCTGTGAAATCTCAGAGTGATAAGCGATAGATCCTTTTTAGATAATCCCTCTCTTGAATGTGACCTTGGGCAATGACTACATGATTACGGGTGCAGTCACAAGTGGTTTGGAGTTAACCCACTTTTGGGCCCACAATTCTCTTAAAGTTTCCACATGTCCCTCTGACGAAACCATGGTTTGAATTATGGCCCACCCTCGATATTTTAAACTCCGCACAACTCATGTCCCCGCAATGCTATGAGATCGTCGATCTCACGATCTTGACGATACTTCCAAACTGATGACCCAAATTTGTGCCTTTCAAATCTATGGACCAGATCTGCTCCTCCTTGATCAACGGATGCATTCTCTTCGTGATTCCAGACTTCAGGGTTTTGAAATATCAAACCCAACTCTCTTATTTTCTCTAATCTCCCGGAGCTGATGATCTACGGACACCTGTCCCGCTCTATCAATGGTCCTGATCACTTCGGAACTCTGGACTTCGGAGTTCTCAAACTTCAACATTTTCTTGTTTGGATTTTATTTGAAGGCTCAAATTCACTGACGCGTGTCCTTGTTGGAACAACGACTGCGATCTCTTCGCGTCTCTAGACTTCAAAATTTTCAACTCTCAACTTTTCTCTCCCCGCGAAGTATGCAGATTATTTCCACATGTCCTTTTGATTTGACTATCGAGGATTACTTCGGGACTTTACCTGGAGTGCACGGATCTATGCCACATCTCTCCTAGATCCGATGGCTCTGAATCACTTCAGGTCTTCGGGTTTCGACAATCTTAGTTCTCAACCAAAACTCCACAAAAAATTTACCCAGAGCTCACGATCTACTGCCAAGTTTCCACTTATAGATTGCCTGCTCTCGACTCTTCGAATCTTCAGGCTTCAGGTGTCTCAAAACTTCAACCTTCACCTTCCTCTAGATCTTCGGACTCATTGACACATACCCTTCTAGATATAATGGTCTATATTTTCTCTAGCCCTTCGGCTCTCCTTGCTTCTGGTGTTTCAAGTTTCAAACTTGCCTCCTCCCAGACTCACGGTATCCGATGGCTTAAATCCACTCTAGGGATCCGACTTTTGAAGTTTAACCTGAATAATCTGATGACTCAGATCTGTTCCTGTGATCAAATGACTGAGATTCAACTTCGTTTTTCCGGTTCTTCGGGCTTCAAAAATCTCAGTTCTCGAAACCTTGGCGAGTTCTCTCTCTCGAGTTGTAACACCCTCTTTCCCCCAGTTTGTAAAAATAACTATACTAGCCAAGAACTGTGGCAAACCTAAAAATGTGAATGTGTGATGTGAATGGTCCTTGTTAAGAAGGTCGATGAATGTGAATAATATTATGAATATATATTGCAGGACTACTGAGAAGGGATATGCTGAAAAAGAGACCACGATGGTTGAAGAAAGGTGGTGGAAGGCACCTGGAAAGGTGGCGTTAACTTCCACCGAAACCAATACCGTATTTGGACTTCACTGGCCTGGAGAACCAAGAGCGGATCGCTGGCCCAAAATAAATTACTCGCAGGTTGGTAGGTAGGTGACTCCTCAGGAATTAATGAGGGATGGGGGAAGTGAACCGCCCATCCGTAGGATCCTCGGGCCTGACCACCACGAGGGAAATCGTGCCACATGCAACCTCGCAAGAGGGAAATGCATGAGGAAGAAGAGGGGAGGGGGCAGATGCGAGGGAAGGAGGAAGAACTATGGAGATATGCAGAGTGAATGATAGCAGAGAAGGGGGAGAGTAACCCTCGTTCTCGGTCACTGCCAAATCGAGACGCAGTCTCGCAGCATCGTGGTCTCAGCTCGGGGGTGGCTAGTGGAAAATCTGTTGGGAGTCGATGAGGCTACGGTTGGGTGGAAACGAGCACCCCTCTCAGCAGTTGCATCACCTCTGGTGCTATTTCTGATAAGTGTTATTTGAAGTTAATTCCATAATCACATGTTCAGTTTTATGTGCTTGTAAATAGTTCTAAATAGAAGTGTTTACCTAACGTTTGATTTGATAGAATGGATGCCTGTGTATGCTTACATGTCATAGTTGTTTTCTGCACAAATGATTAAGTTTGGGACATGAGTTTGCTCCACTGAGAATCGTCTTATTTGCTTGGTTTCTCATAATATTCTGGGAAGGCCTCTTGAGAGTGCTCTTTTTTGAGAATTACCCCATAAACCTTGTAACCGTACTGAACCTTACCAGAGACTCGAATAAGATCAGGGATAATTTCCTGAGAACTGTCTGAGGGTTCATGCAATCCCGGTCTGGAACCCTTATGCAAGAAAGAGTAGCTTTCTAAGGTCTTGGGGTCATGGGAGCCTGAAGCTCTGAGAGTTTGAACTTTGTGATTCAAGCTTAGAAGGGATAGCGAGTTCAAATATAGAAAGAAAATACCCTATCGCTTGGTAAATGAATGGTCGAAATCCTTTCGAGAATACCCCAAGCCTATCAACACCGACGGATCTAGAGAAGGAGCATAGGCGTTAACACCTTGCCCTTTCAGCCTTTGCAAATAGCGATGGGATCCTGAACCGTAGATCCCAGGGACCCATTGGAGCTCTATAAGCCGTCGATCTTAACCTTTACTTAGGCAGGAGAGTGAACTCGACTACGTCTCGAAAGTCCCGAAGACATCGGGACCGTCCATGTTGGAGGACAGGTGGCAAAGATCTGACCATTTCGCGTATCGGGGATTTGTGAGTTTGGAGGTGGAAGACCAGGCTCTTGGAGTCATGAAGTCCCGAGTCACGAGATCGCGATGTGATCTGGGTCGTTGATCAAAGAGGAAGGAAAGCTGTGGGATCTGACGTCTCGATACATTGCATATCGGGGATTCGTGATTTTGGAGGTGGAAGACTAGGCTCTTGGAGTCACGAAGTCCCGAGTCATGAGATCGCAATGTGATTTGGGCCGTTGATCAAAGAGGAAGGACAGCCGTGGGATCTGACATCTCAATACATCACATATTAGGGATTCGTGAGTTTGGAGGTGGAAGACCAGGCTCTTGGAGTCACGAAGTCCTGAGTCACGAGATCGGGATGTAATCTGGGCCGTTGATCAAAGAGGAAGGACAACTGTGGGATCTGACGTCTCGATACATCATGTATCGGGGATTCATGAGTTTGGAGGTGGAATACCAGGCTCTTGGAGTCACGAAGTCCCGAGTCGCGAGATCGCGATATGATCTGGGCTGTTGATCAAAGAAGAAGGACAGCCATGGTATCCGACGTCTCGATACATCACATATCGGGGATTTGTGAGTTTGGAGGTGGAAGACCAAACCCTTGGAGTCGCGAAGTCCCGAATAGCGAGAAGTAGGAGCAACCATTGAGTCATGACCTCCTCGCCATATCGCATATCGGGGTCTTGGAGGTTCAGGGGAATCAGATTCGACTATAGAAGTCACGAGCTTGCGAGTTGCGAGAGCTTGTGCAACACATGGCATGTCCGCTTGGTGGGACCCACGTGGTTGACAGGTGGTGTGACGATAAGATGCCCAGAGAGAGGGAGAAGTGGCGACAGGTGGTGGACACATGTCGTTTGAAACGTTCGTCAACATCCTGTTGACTTCTCATACTTTGGGTTCTCATAAGAAAGGAGCACAAAGGCCCAACAACTCAAGTCGCGAAGTTGTGAGTTTTGAGAAGCCCGGAAGGAGTCAAACCTTCTCTGAATTTCGTGTCTCAGGGTTTTGTAAAAGAAGGGCCCAGAGGTTCAACCCTTCAACTCGTGAACTTGCAAGTTGTGAGCAAGGCTAGTAGTTATCCCTAGCTGGTAGTCACATGTGGAGAGCACTAATAAGGAGGGGCCATACCATATCGAAATCTCGGGTATCGACGATTGGTGAAAATTTTTTGAGGGTCTTCGACTCATGACTCGCGAGGTCGCGAGTTGTGAAAGGTGCTTGCATTTAGGTGCGTATGTGGTCCTATTGAGATAGGGACTAAAGAAAGGGAGCTAGTGCTTTTTCGTTAAACAACGGGTAGATCTAGACGGCTAGAATCTGCGTGCCCAGATCTACGGCCAGGGTTTCATTCCAGAGCCCCCTCACCATTCTACCTTTAAGATTGGACTCACTTGTATCACTGAGTCGTGAAACACGAAAAGGCGCCTGGTTTGTTTGGCCTATGGTCCTAACCCATGATCATAGGGAGGTGAACAGGGAAGAACTAACCTGTGCTAGGCCCCCATAGGACTTCGAGGATTCTGTCCCTTGAGGAAAAATGAAAATTTTATTATGCCGTAGTGGGTGTGTTACACGAGTGTGCGAAGCGCTAAGGATCATGCACCTCAATCAAATCAGATGACTGTTGATCCTTTGCTATGTGATCCAACGACTATGGTTTCTCCTCTCTCCTGAGCTTCTGATCCTCTTCCGACTTAGAAGATTTATCGGTCTTCAAATGTTTTTAACCTTTGCTCCTCCTACGATTTCGACTCTTGGATCTCGCTAACACTTGTGAAAGTGCTATCCATTTTGAGCTTTGTCCTTATAAGGATTTTGATTTCCCACACACACCTTGTGTTCTCAAGATTTTGATAACTCAGAGCGAAGGATTTCTTGAAAATAAATTCTTCTCGCCCACCTGGCGTTCTCCTATTTTGGTTCTTCGATGCTTGGTCGCTTCCTGACGCTGTGCACACCTTGCACCTGGTCTAAGTTTCCCTTGTTCTCTGTGAACTTCCCCGAGTCACTCTAAGAATCAGTCGATGCACTCCTTGCGTTTGAGATGCACATCTTGCATACGAGTGTTAGAAGAGAAATAATTGAAACTCATCCAGTTTCGTCACAAACTCATACAGTCAATCTCTCGAACAATCATACATGAATGAAAATGAAAATAACCACACACATAATATAACATTCATCCGTTCATACATCAAATGAACATAGTCCAAGGATTTGGGACAATTATGTATGTTCTATTCATTCATGAAAACAAATTACATAGTCTTTCTTCTACTCTACTTTGTTCTACTAATATCTCTAATCTCTATCTCTTACAATACTCATACATTCTGATCTATTACAATGCAACAATAGACTATCTAAGGATTGGCTCCACGAAATCTCATCCTCCTATATGTAACCTATCCTATCAACTCTTAGTGGTTACCTACTATGTCCTATTACAATAACTAATAGTTATTTCTAGATACAAGTCAACACTCCATATCTACAATCCCTTACAGTCCTTCATGACTTTACAAACACGACATATTTAAAATGATGCTTTCAAAAATATCCCAACAACTCGATTTAATTCTGAGTTAATTACTGATGTGAAATTTGTAATGCTAAGATGTCATTCCTTTGCCTCCACACTTGCATTTTTGACTTGAAGGTGATGCTCCTGCATCACGATCCCACTTGGGATTTTTTTGTGGATGTGGTCAAGGAACAATATTACCCTATTGGAAACTATGAAGACTAGTACATGAGATGGACCACACTACGGCAAGAGAGTGGACAAGAAGTGTCTAAGTTCACCAATACCTTCCATACCTTGCACACCAAGCTAGGTATCAAAGACTTCGAGCGACATTTGGTTTTGAAATACCGTGGGGATCTACACAGATACACCCAAACTGAAATGGATTTTTTGGATATCTCATCACTCGGTGTTGTGTATCTATATGCTGTTAAAGTTGAGCATAAATTTAGGCACCGGAACAAACAAGAGTCCATATCTTCAAATAAGCAACAACCAAAAGAAGGCCCTAACAAACAACTTCTTGAAAACTAGTCTAAGCCACAGGAAAAGAAGGCTCATGGGAAAACAAAGAAGGACACTGGAAAATGGTGTGATTTCCACAAAATCCCCTGGCACAACACCGATGAATGTTGCTCAAAATAGTCATTGGTGTCCCAGATAAAAGACAAGGAGCCGAACCTTGATTCATAATCTTATTTATAAAATACTGATAGAAGATAGATCATCGACGTAGACCCCATTGCTATTGTCACGACTCCAAAAATTCAACTAGAAGAACCCATAGATCCTGAAGAGGGGGAATGCCTTTTTCATTCACATATATGGGTGAAGGGGAACCCGCTGCATTTTATTGTTGATATCAGAAGCAAGAAGAACCTCATCTCAACAGAGGTCGTTAAATAGTTGGCATTATCAACAACACCACACCTGCAACCATACAACATCGAGTGGCTTCGCCAGGGATGAGATCTTTGTGTCACCCATCAATGTCGATTGCATACGCCATCCAACCTTTCAAGAATGAGGTATTATGTGATGTTGCCCCGCTATATTTCTGTGGTGTTCTCTTGGGCCAACCATATATGTGGAAGTGCCATGCTATCTATTAGTCTCAACCTCATAGTGTCATTGTTACTCTAAGGGGTCATATCTACAGGATACCAAAGGTAGTTCCAACTAATGTCCCACCTAAACAATGTTGCAAGGTAGTATCTCATACTACAAAATTCAACATCTTCACGATTTGTTCAAAAGGTGAAAAAAGTATACTGCAACCACTACAACCTCGACCCAAGCACCTTCTATCCAATAGAAGCAGGTCGAAGAGGTTGTAGCAAAGTGAAAATATTCCTTCTGCACATAAACATCTCAAGTAGACTGATCGGTTGAACATATTCAACCCCGCCAACAACAGGTTCGTGAAATCCTTCCACAAACCAAGCAACGTGGTGTCTCCAACAAGGTAAGCAACTCACCAAGATTTAGATTCAGCAAACACTCCCTCCCCCTCCCCCGAGAACTCAAAGCAATGAAGACCATTGCTTCCTAAGGAGGGAGGATTGATCCAGGTGGATATCGGTGGCCACCCACCTATTCCACGGGCTTGAAAAATAATTTTCCATCTTGGCAGTTTTTTGACAGTTTTTTGGGTTCCAAATTTCCATGACCGTTTTGAGGCCCTAAACAATGTTTTTTGGGGATTTGGGGCCCAAGTGACTATTGAAGATACTAACTTGGGCCACTCGAAAATCATTCTTCTCGGTTAGAAATTTCCAACGGTGTAGAGCGACCCAAACAGAGATCGTATGCAAAAGTTACGGCCCCGGGAAGTTGACGTATCAACTACCCCCATCGGGGCCCACAAACCTTTTGCATTTTCATCTTCCGGGGTTAGGGTTTTGGATTTTACATATGTTAAAAATGCCTTTGGAGCCTCATTGTAACAATCATCTTCTTGTGAATGCGAGTAGCCATCACATCTCTTCTCAGGGATAAGTTGCCACCATTCTAGCGAGTCTTTCACTCTATATTTTTTTATAGTTCTATACATTTTGCACATTAATAGAAATTGTGTATTACTGTATCTCTGTGTTTGTGGTTGCATCTCTAATACATTTCTATTATATCATTGGATATCCGAGATATCTCTGTACATTTCTTTATTATATCTCCACTCTCATTTCATGTCGAAAATAATCCGGATCAACCAAGGTGGTCGATTTCCTTCTATATTGGGATCATGGATAAGTTACATATTCTCCTCTCACAGTAGTCCATGTAACTGATTAAGATAACATGGATTCATTTCTCTGACTAGCAGCTTGGGATTGTAATTATTTTCTAATAATTCAACGTTGGACCGTCTCCTCCAGGGCTCTCACCTTTAGATAATCCTCATATAGATCTTCTCTTACATCCCTATGTGTTCTGCATTCTGTGTGCTCCGTTAGACAGAAGATCAATATTTCCAGTGAGCTTGCAATGCAATTTCAAAAACGTTCCAATGGCTTAACCATTCAAAAGGAAACCTGCGGGTCCCATCCTTGGTTGGCATGCTTTAAATAAGTGATAGTTCCATGAAAATTTGGAAGATATTGCTTATGATTGATGGATACAATTTTATGGTTCATGCTCATTCCCTCACATTAGGGCATTAGAGAGATATAACTTATCAACCCCTTTAGTTTTTGTAGTCATAATTTATATTTGTAGAGGTTTTGATATATGAATTCTTTCCAAATTAAAACCTTTCAAACTCTAAGGGTGGAGTCCTTCTCGCTCAAGCTAAGGAATTAGAAAATAGAGAAGGCTTTGAAAACAATTATAGCTTTGGATCCTAAAAATTTCTAAGGGAACATTGATAACATTAGAAGGAAGAGGACCCATACAAAAGGTATGTGCTTGTCGAGGGCTCGACATGATTATCTTGTTCACATCAGGTTCATCGTATTAACACCCTTTTAATCTGTTTACCACACCGATTGGGAAAACAACAAGTGATTTTGTCAATCCCATCATTCTATTGGGCATCGGTATTTTTGGCATGATTTTATAGCACTCCATAATTTTTCTTCATTCCATAAAATCTCTTCTTACATGCAAGGAAACTTGTGTGCATTTGCAAGCTTCTTTGTTTCCACAAGCACCACAAACTCTTTAATAGGAATTCATCTCCATTTTTTTCTTGTCTTTTGTTTCCACATGCTTGTGCTCCATCGAACAACATCCACTAGGAGCATCGCCCTTAATCAATGGGCATCTACCATCATTCACAAGCAACAACCAACAAGCAATTTGAAGGTCTTCTTTATCTTCTTATCTCTCCATATTTTTAGATTCGAACCATCTTATTTCTCTTATTATCTCTCCAACTTTTCTAGTTTCGGACCACCCCCCATCCGCTGCTGCTGTCACCCAACTGAATGAAGGAGGCAACGATGCCACTATTGTAATATTCTAAATTACATGCATTCAATGAAGAGACCACATTGGACAAAACATATCAATAACACATGCACATACTCAAGAAGTATTTTAGGGAAGGTTAACCAACCTACTTTGTATTCCATCTTCATGAGTATATATACATAGGAGAGATGGTTGGAGTGGTTGTACCCACTCCAATTAAGCCTTAATTAGGTTATCTTATCACATGTGTTATTACGTTATCCTTTACTGCATATATATTCATGTTTTTACTTAGTTTCTAATGTGTGATGACTATTACAAGGGCCTAAGAGGCCTCCCAGCTGGAAGTTAAACAACATAGATACTTACAAATTGTTCAATTAAACTTTCATTCTTCAACATATACTCACAACCCATACTTAACCCAATGTTTATCAATTCATATGTTGGCTCCTCTTTGTATGTTAGCACCTAGTAGAAGACATCCATGTACACGTGTAAATTAATTATTTAAATATAAATATCACAACAAAAATGAAATCTTAAGAAAGGATGAAAACGTAAATACTCACAAAGTTTGTGATCAACTGATTTATCCCTCGTCACCTTGTCTTATGTGATGAATGGATTCTATTTTTTTTCTTTTCTGTGAAAAAAAATTGAAAATTAGTATTTCACGCTATGCTTAAAATTGATGTACATAAAAGAATAAATAAATGATTACATAACTCTAATGCACATTGTAGTTGGGATGGCTCCTCTTGTAACAAAATTATGTTCATTTATTTTAATATATTATTCTACACTTTTTGGGACATCCCTACGACATGTCTTGGTTTTCCCCTTGTTTGTCCCTTGGAATTTTCAAAATCTCTTTGAAAAAAAGATATAAAAAATATTATTTAAAAAGAAATATCCCATTGCATATATTAAAATAACTCTAACTAGGGCGTCAACAATATTTATACTCACCGATGCACCACACATACATATACACACCGGTATAGTATAATAGTGTCGTTGCAAATATCAAAATGTTTTACAAATTTTTTTATTCAGCTGGTGCTTTAAGAATTAAGAAAAACACGACTTCCTAAGTACTATTTATTACACATTTTTGAGTATGAAAAAATATAAGAAATGTTGATTGCCATGTAAAAACAATAATTTTTCCATTTTAAACTCAACTGTGTGCTTTGTAAACAATGCACCCTGGTGCTTATTTAGGTAAAATGTAGACCACATACCATGCAAATGATTTTTTAATAATATTTGAATTGAAATAAAGTGGTGATGTTTACAAACGAATATTCTCCAGTGCGCTTACTATGTATAAAGCACACCGGTCATTGTGAAGGTGTTTAAGAAAAAACCCGACAACGACAAGATAGTTTGGGATCCAATGCAATGAGTGGTTTCATTGCAATGGATATGAAAAACCCATATACAAATAACCAAACCCTATAAAGAAATTGTTCTTAAAAAAATTCTTCTTGTGAAATATATAAGGAGAAAGAAAAAGAACAGTTAGGAAATTAGGGCTTCCAATATTGAAGGTAACTATGAAACCCTTTTTTTTTGTTTGGGAATGCATTGAAAATTGTTTGAATCAAATAGGAGAATGATCAAGATGATTAATAGTATGAAATCATATACCTGAAATTTCTCCTCTGCAGATTTCTATGTGATCTACAATACTCCCCCTTGAATTTGGCTCTTCAAAAAAAATCCACCCACTTGGAAATATTTGCTGATAAATATTTGTTGCACAAATATCCTCTCTAAAATTTGGAAAACATAAAACAATCGATAGAGTTTTTCTTTATAAACACAAAAACTCAAATTCTTGCTCATATTTTCATTGTATATTTCGGTGCATTGATGATAAATCTACGCACTGCTTTTTTTTCAAAAGTTACATTTCCAGTGCATTATGTCGTGAGTAGTACATTGGTGCAGTATGCATAACACACCGATTTATTTTCGTAATAAATTTCAATGTATTGATAGTAAGCACAAACTATTTTTCTAATTTAATTCAGTCGGTGCGCTACACAATTTGAAATGCACTGGTGTGAAGCCTAATTAATAACATACTAGGGTGATGTGTAAGTAATAACACACCATAAGACAGTTAAAATTGCACAATGAAAGTGCAAACATCCATATTTAAAGTTTGTGTAGGTTTTTATTTGTGGAGGAAATACAAAATGTTAGTCTTTGATGCTTATCTCAATTAAACACACCAGTGCGTTTTATTTATACATATGCACCAATGAGCCTTTAAATGCTAAATCACATAAGTGTGGGAGAGAGAGAGGGAGAGAGAGGTAAGGGGATACAATGAGTGAGAGAGGGAGGGGATACATAATGAGGGGGAGAGAGAGGGGTAGATGAGAGAGAGAGAGAGAGAGAGAGAGAGAGAGAGAGAGAGAGAGAGAGAGAGAGCATCAAATTCACATTTTCTATGTTTCGAGGAGGATATTTTCAGGGATCGAGCAACTATTTCATATTTTGTAAAGCCATAATGAGATTTATTGTATAGCTATATGGAAAGAAAAACAATGATATTGTAGAAAAGAACAATGAATTTTTAAGTGTGCTATCAAGTTATAAAATTTATTTGAAGTTATTTTTGAAGTTATATTGTTCTATGCTACCCAAGATGATGATTTTGGTTCAAGTGCAGGAAAAAAAGAATTATAATATTAAATGGCCAATTCTTCAGTTTCTAGTGTTGCCTCATTCCATATCTTTGGAACTCCTTCAAGTTCTCTCACATCGATTGTAGTATGTATATATTTTATTGATAATTCATTTATCTCATTGAATTTATGTAATGTATGCAGGTGCATTTTAATAATTGTTCACTGAATCTTGCAGGATCAAGATTCAGGATCGAGTTTATATGCTCAAGATATTTCTATGGTCCCAAAATTCTGCAAGATATTATCAGGAGAAATATACTGCAAGTAGATGTTTGATGAAAATGTACAACTTCTTTACCCTACCAATCCTAACATGCCATCTTCAAGCAACCAACCTGGGTCAATGGTATTACACTGTGAGTTTGATTTTTTTATGTAGACAACCCTGTAGGGCATAAGAAAAATATGATTGAGTAATGTTTGTATTTTTAATGGAACTAATGTAAATGTATTTCTTAATTTGACATTTATTTTATAAAGGGGTTGGTTTCATGTCTATTATTGGGAAAAAATGTCCATGATTCTAATAAGTGTCTGGTATAATGTTTGAACATTTTAAAAACATTCTATTACTAATATTGTCAATGTAATGTTCAATGTTTCTACAATCAATATTTTGATCATGAGCGACCTGTCCTATTAGTTTTTTTGTAGCTGAGAGGTACTTCTACATTGGTGGTGCCTAGCATGAAAAAGTGAGGAGCAAATGTCTCTCTTAAGTGATTTTATAAAGTGAGTTTATAAAGTGATTTTATAAAGTACAATTAGGGTCCTTTAATATTTAATGGGTAAAAGTTAGTTTATGAAGTTTGGGTCACTTAAGTGATTTAAGTGAACTCAACAGAATATTAAGTCACGACTGTTGATCTCAAGAGGGAAATATTTAATCTCGACAATATATCTCTTTGGATATCTAGGGTTAGGGAAGTTACTCATTAATGAGTGAATAAAGGAAGCATTTGAGGGAGATGGGACACACTTTTCAAGGATAGAAGAAGGGAATGTGAAGAGGCACACTTTCCAAGAGAGATTGAGTTGAAGGAATAGAGAAGGAGTAGCAAGAGTGGGGCGCAAATCCCAAGATATTTAGGAGGCATGCATCCCAAGGAAAGTACAAAATTTAATGAAAAGTACCATACAACAGTTAAGGAGGGTTGTACTTTATGGATTTGCTGGACCATACAACTGTTGAATGCACATAAATCAAGGTAAGAGATAAGGGAAATGACTTAATTTCATTTGCTAGGTTAGAATCCGTACATTTTTAGACTGTTGGAGAATTTTTTTTTGCACGATGTTCAAGACATTTACTGTTGTTGTACAAGTCGTACAGTACAATAGTTTAGCATAATTTTGGAGCAGTTTTCGTGGCAGATACTTGGCACAAATTTCTATTGTCTTTGGAACAATTTTCAAGGTGTTTAAAGGGAATGGTTTTCATATCTAAGTACTATTATATTCTTGTTTCAAAAGACTGTTGTAAACTCAAAAAATTTCCTTGCAAGCTCAATAAAAGAATCTACTGTCAAATGTGGCAATATTTTTTTGCTGTTCATTGTTATTTCTGTTGCTATATTTTTCAGATCTTAGTCATTTTTTATTTATGCTCATAGTTCCAGTTTAATGATTGAGTTAACTAACATTATTGGTGAATGGTATTGGAGGTTGAAATCTTTTGTTGACTAAGTGTTTTTCTAGTAAATTTTCAACATGGTATAAGAGCATGGGCTCTGAGGTTTAGTGGACATAGTTTTGCACTTGGATAACAATGATTTGCAAGGGTTTTGCTTGGAATAATAAGGGAAATAAAGGGTGTTTTTCAGTTGGACAAGGATGAATTCCAATCTCAGGTTTGAGGATAACTTGGAGGGGATCTCCAACTACCTCCAGTAGAAGGTAAGGAACTATTCTTAGGGAGAACAAGTTGTGGGTGTTTGTGAGTACCACCATGACAATGCCTTCATCAGAACCTATTTCCATATACATCCATGAGGTGAAGGAAGCAAGGGCACAAAGGATAATCTTGGATGGAGTGAGAGACCACCTGATTCCACATTTGGCTGAGAAACTGACAACTAAGGAGATGTGGGATGCAACGATAAACTTGTACAAGAACAAGAATGAGAACATGAAGATGACCCTTAGGTACAACTCCACAAAAATAGGATGGACAAGGGAGAGAGTGTAGCCTCCTATCTCACTAGGATTAGATAGGTTAGGGATGAGTTGGCAATTATAGGGGTGATTATTCCGGACTTAGAGTTGGTAGGCATAACCCTAAATGGATTCACCAAAGAGTGGGATGCTTTTGTGAAGTTTGTGGTGGGGAGACAGAAGCTCCTAGATTGGAGCAGACTATGGGATGATTTTACTCAAGAGGTGATCCGAGAGGGTTCTCAGAGTATAGATCAAGAGAAGGAAGAGGGTGGTGCTGACGAGCAAAATGTTTCTCTTATAGGAAAGAGAAAATACAAGACAAATGACATGAGAAAAGTGAAAGATTTGCATGTCACAAGACTGACCACTACACTAGTGTTGAGCGTTCAACACACCCTAAAATCTTTTATGAAATTCTATCACTTTTGGGTACCACTTGTTTTCTTTTTTTTTGCTGTATGAATCGAGTCCACTATGGAGGGATTGCTAATTTTTTTTCATGTCTTTTCATCGATCAAAGTGGATTTGTTTGAACTTGTCAATGTGAAAACCTATGTGTCTAAAAGAACTTGTCATTCTAACTAAGAATTTGCAGCTAAAATTGTGACTAGCGTGCCTATGTTCGACGTTGGGAAAGTCCAAGCATGTAAAATGACCACATAGTAACAATAATTGCCGATCACTGATGTATCATCGACATCGGAAAAGGCGGAGTAAATTTGCACTAGTTGTTTTCCAAGAAGATTCAGGAGTTAGCTGATTTCCCATCAATGTCAGAAAAATACGAGAGGGATAAACATTGACATGAGCCATGATAAACTCTCGATAACCGATGACAGATGTGTTTGTTCAGGGTCGGTGAAATCCCAAAGGGTTAAATCATTGAAAATTTCTGTATGGACACATCGTCGATCATCGACCTCCGATGCACTTTCGACATTGATAATTTTCGAGGGGGTTAATCCGGGAGCGCTTGGTTAAGATTATCGCCGATCGCCGATCCTTGATAATTTTTTAGCATCGACATGGTAGGATATTTTGTTAAAATGATTAGCTAAGGAAAATTCCCCGATTCTGAATAACATGATTAAACAAATACATCAATTTCAAGCACCACGTGTCTTTGCCACATAGGAATTTCGTACGGCCTAGTTTCGTCCCGAGTCACCTTAGGTTTCCCTATGTCCTAGTCACACTTCCAAGTCATCTTTCCCACATCAGATCTGTATGACAATATGGATCGGTGTCATAGTTTTTGCAAGGATATATCGACGAACAATGTTTAAAGAGAAGCCCCGAATCCCGATCCACCAGTTATATTAGCGAAACGATGGGATATTTTCAGCACGAGATACGATCGAATTCTTCCATTTAATAGGCCAGTTAATGTTTCGCTCCACATACGTTTCTACCCCTTGCACCGATTGAACAATGAGAATTTTAAATCTCCGATAGACCACATTATAGCCTGCACCCGCACCGTCAACCTACGATCGAATTTAATTTTAAACATAATGAAGATTTGGCGACAGATTTTGTAGAACAACACTCATATCTCAAATTGAATAAGTGATGCGACAAGGTAAGTATGATCCCTGTTTAAATCACTAAGACAAATTCGAACACCTCCATTCTGCATACATGTTTCCATTTCCAAAGAAGTCGAAGAAGCGAAGAGAGCATCTCAAGAGTTGTGTTTGATTTTTGGACTATCAAAACCAGGTTAAGCTAGCAGAAGAGGTATGTGTTAAATTTTATCAGTTCGATGGTAATAATATATATATATATATCATCATTCGATCTTTTACACAGTGTCTAACTATGTTCTATATGTAGGGATAAATTCCTCCAAGAAATCCATCGACCAGATGCTCGCCAAGGGCACCAAAGTTAAAGGAGGCAGAGAAGGGTGAAGGTTCTTCTCCCAGCACTGCGAGGTAGTTGGAATATGCTCCCAGGGTGTAACCAATAATTAAAACTTCAAAGAATAATGCATTCATTCAAACCCCGACTTTTGGCAATACAAAAGCGACCACTAGATCTAAAATAATGCTCCCACATTGGAGATATCTATTCAACAGAATCAACCAGGAGGATTAACTAGAGTGTACCTATAACATACCCAGCCACCCACATGCTAGGGTACACTAGCTTCAAGCCCACCCTTTGACTTATTTCTCTTACCGATACCCTTTAGATTAATAAGGATGCATAAAAGAAAAGGAATTAACGACATGCACAACAATAACCAACAAGCATGCATATTCTAAAGATTCAATTAAACGATAATTAAATACACAGAAGAATAAATTCATATACAGGTAGATAATACCATAACAGAGAGCACTTATCTTTATAAAAGAAGACACCAACTGGCTTCATACCAAGGATGTTCCACCTAACCATAGACGCTACTATTCCAAATCCCAACAATAATGTCACCCTCGATCTAGGGATATGAATCCACAAGGACGGTTCCAGAGTGTTACTTGGCTTCCCAAAATAGTCAAGACTCAAGCTCTTAGAGGATTTTCAGCACTCACAACAATCCAAGTACCCAAATCTCTTCTACCCAACTTACACCACCCAAGAGAATGGACCTCCACCCTTCTCTGCCATGCAGTCCCTCAGGTAGTCCTTCTCCTTATTTTGGGATCCAGTGAAACTGGTCCAGAATCTCAATGCTGGAACTCTCAGGACTCACAACTATGAACAACACTGGACACAAGTCAACACATCTCAGACATGTAGGCCTCAAGTCATGGATGGATCACACCAACGACCACTACAACCAACAATAACATGGCTAATCTTCGACAGTTCGGTTCTCTTTCCCAAGCCAAGCCGCAAATGGGGATGGATGAATGAGTGACAGGTAATAATGGAATGAATGAACGAGTGAGTAATTGAATGAAGGAGTGAACAAGAAAAAATGAGCAATGAGCTATCATACAAACCCCCCATCAGACCAATGACAGGTTTAAGTAATTCAGGAGGAATCAAGAACCTCCCGGTCTTCCCCAAGAAGCCCACATAACTGATCCACCCCCTTAGACCAAAGGGTAATTAAAATAGAAAATAAACATTTATCCCCTCAATCCCCCTCTCTTGTGGAATCATAGCCCTCTATAACTCTAGTCCTTGTTCGTCTAGCAACCGACGATGTATGTATTATTAATAATGATCAAAACATTACATTTCTTGGGCACACTGGCCTTTTAATAATTGTTTGGGCACTCTGGCCTCTCAACAATGTAACAATACATTATTAAAAATGGGGGATCAAAACCCAGGGTGTTAGATCCCCTCCCCCTTATTTTGGCACTGTCCTTAGTGCATATGCAAAATATAGATCAAAATCTCAAAATTTATTCAAAAGGATGTGGGTACTTTGCCCGCATGGCATCTTCATGATCCCATGTAGCATCTTCAGGACCATAGTAGGTCCACTAAAGTTTTACCAGCTCTATAAATCAATTCCAGAGCATTTTGACCTTTCTATCCAATACCTACGCTGGTTGAACCTGAAAGTCTCCCTCTATCTCTACCTGAATCATATGCCAATCAATAACATGGTTAAGATCATGTACCTATTTCTTTAGTAAAGAGACATGAAATGAATTATGCACATTCATGGAAGCAGGCAATGCAATCATGTATGCAACTGGCCTTATTTTGTCCAATATTTCAAATGGACCGCAGAACCTGGCTGCCAGCTTTGTACAACTATCCAATTTCAAAGAACTTTTCTTGGGCTTCACTTTCAGAAGCACATGCTCCCCTACTTTAAATTCTCTATATGTCCTGTTCTTGTCTACATAAAATTTCTGTCTATCCCGAGCTGTCTTTAAATTCCTCTTGATATTAACCATATGGTCTTCCATATCCTTGAGCAAATCTGGCCCAGCCCAAGTACCACTTTGTCTGCTGGGTTGTCCCAACTCACTGGAGTATTTCATTTCCTACCATACAAGGATTCAAATAGGCTCATTCTCAAAGAAGATTTATACCCATTATTATATGCAAGCTCAACCAAGTGTAAGTAATCTTCCCACTTAGATGGCTTATCCATCACATACATTCTCAACATATCTTCAATTATTCGGTTGACCCTCTCTATTTTCCCATCTGATTGGGGATGGTATGCCATGATAAATTTTATATTTGTACCAAATCCTTTAAACAATCCCCTCCAAAAATTGGAGGTAAACTTTGTATCTCTGTCCAAGACAATTGTCCTAGGTATCCCATGCAACCTAACAATCTCTCTCATGTAAATTTCTGCAATATTAGCCGCTGTGTGTGTTGTCTTTACATGAACAAAATGAGCAACCTTTGTTAATGTTTCAACCACCACCATGATGGAATCATGTTGCTTATTCGTTCTGGGTAATCCTGTAATGAAATCCATGGTGATCACTTCCCATTTCTTCTCTAGAATGGGTAAAGGCTGTAGCAATCCTATTAGATGCCTATGTTCAACTTTCACCTTATGACATTCCATACATCTAACGATGTAATCAACAACATCATTTTTCATTCCCGACCAAAATAACTAGCTTCTTACTACTGTAATCATTTTCTGGAAACTAGGATGTCCAACATAAGGAACATCATGCATTTCCTTCAATACCAAATTCCTCAGTTCTCTGGAACTAGGAACACAGATTCTATTCTTATACATGAGTAATCCATCTCCCTTTATCTCATACTCCTTTATTTTCTACTGTACATCTCCTTGCTGTAAGCCTTCCTTTACCTGTAGGTAATGCTGATATGTAGCAAGACCATCTAAAATTCTTCTCTTCAAGTCTGACTGATGCATACTAACAACAATAGCATGCATGAGATGCACTCTTCTACTAAGTGCATCGACAAATTTATTCTCTTTTCCTTTGATATACTTGATATTGAGGTCATATTCACTTAAAAATTCCAGCCATCTTATTTGACTGACATTCAAGGTTGGCTGTTCAAAAAGATACTTTAGGCCAATGTGGTCTTTCCTTAATTCAAATCTCTTCCCCATGAGATAATGCCTCCACATCCTCGAGGCGTGGACAATGGAAACAAGATCCAAGTCATGTGTGGCATAGTTCCTCTCATGCTCCTTAATATTTCTGGACTCATAACCAATGACATGTCCATTTTGCATGAGGAATCCCCCAAGTCCTTCCCTACATGCATCTGTACATACCACAAAACTTTCATTTGGGTCAACAATATTTAACACAGGCGCACTAGTAAGTAACTCCTTCAACAAATTAAAATTCTCTTCACACTTAGGTGTCCATTCAAATTTAGTTCCCTTATTTTGCAAAGAAATGATGGGATAAGCAATCTTAGAGAACCCTACTATGAACCTTCTGTAGTAACCAACTAATCCCATAAAATATCTGACTTCTAACACATTTCTGGGTCTTGGCCATCCTCTAATGGCTTCAGTCTTCTCTAGATCTACTACTATGCCCTACTTTGAAATAATGTGTCCCAAGTAATGGATTTTCTTTTGATAAAAATAACACTTACTCAACTTGGCATACAACTGATGTTCTCTCAGTATGTGCAATACCATCCTTAAGTGATGTTCATGCTCCTCTTCAGACTTAGAATAGATAAGTATGTCATCCAATAACACTATGAAAAACTTATCCAAATAATTTCTGAATATGCCATTCATTAAGCACATAAAGACAACTAGTGCATTGGTCAGTCCAAATGGCACCACTACAAATTCATAATGCCCATACATGGTCCCAAAGGCTATTTTATGAATGTCTTCTTCCTTGATTCTTACTTGATGGTATCCTGACCTCAGGTCAATCTTTGAAAATATCTTTTCTCCTCTTAGCTAATCAAAGAGGTCATCAATTATGGGTTCCATCCTTTCTTCAACAATTCCTCCAATTGCATTTGTAATTATTTTAACTCCAGTGTGCTCATTCTGTAAGGTGTTTTTGACATCAGGGAAACTCCTGGCACTAAATCAATTGAGAAATCGATCTCCCTTCTTGGTGGAAACCTTGGTATTTCTTGGAATACATCTTCAAATTCTTGTAGTACTGAGAAATCTTCAAGGCTTGGCCCCTTTGTATCTTCTGGATCTTCCACATGAGCTGCATACAATTGACATTCTTTTCTAAAACATCTCTTTAGCTGTAAGGATGAAATATCCCTTATAGAGATGAGTCTTGGAACTCCTTTCACAATGCTCTATTTTTCATCTCCATCAAGACATGTAAATGTCTTGCTATGACAGTCCAGGACATCATGATGCTTGTTCAACCAATCCATTCCAATTAGAATGTCATAAGACCCCAATGGTATGATATTTAGGTTAGAATTTGTATTCACACCATTAAGACTTATGGAACATCCTCTGACCATATCATGGATTCTCCTTTTGGTTCTAGTGGCTAGCTGAACTAAATTGATTTTCCAAGCTTACTTTTCTCCAATGTAATCTATCCATTATATTAGGATCAATGTAACAATGACTTTCTCCTAAATCAATAAAAATAGTAACAAGCTGATTTATGATCTTACCTTCCACCTCGATCATATTGGACTATTACTCTGCTTGTCGATCATCTAAAGCTGCATATATTCTTCCCATATCTTCGATTGTTGTAGCCTCTTGGACGTTGTGCACAGTCTTCACTCTATCCTTTTTGTGTGGGAAATCCTTGTGTAGGTGATTTTCTTTGCATCCCCAACATTGGATAGGTGGTCTTCCTTTTTTTCCCAAGGAGTCTTCTTTCTTGGATTCACCCTTAGCATACTAATCTTGATGATTTCTATTAGGCTCATTCCTATTGAAGGGAGGTTTGAATCCTTTCCTCCTCTGATCATAATTCTCCTTCCTCTTATCCTTCCAAGATTTCTGCAAGGATTCTCTTCCCTGTCCTTGCTCATACAAGTATTTAGCCTTCTTGATGGATTCAGTTAAGGTATTGGGATCATCATACCTAATATTTTCTTTATAAAAGGATGGCAATCCACTCAAAAATCTCTGTATCTTTACCTTTTCATCATTTATAAACCCAACATATTTTAACAACCCCAAGAATATCTTCTCATATTCTACCATAGTCATGCTTCCCAGCCTGAGTTCAAAGAACTCTTGCATTTTCTTGTCATATAAATGATCTGAGAGGTACTCCTTCTGGAAGTACTTCTTGAACTGCTTCCAAGTGATCCTACTCTCATTAATATGTTCAACTTGCTTCAGTTGATCCCACCACATTGCAGCTTTCCTGTGTAAATGGTAGGTGGAAATCATGGCTTCCAAGTTTGAAGAATAATTATGCAAATGAAAATATATCCCAAGTCCAAGCAACCATGCTTCAAAATCATCTTCGCTTTCTCTTTCACCATCAAAGGAGTTTGTCTTAAGCTTCCTCGACTCTCCTTGCAAACTGTCCACTTTCTGTCTCCTTCTCTGGTGCCTAACATGAGACACCTTTGGACTGCTTATGGGATCTTCCGATGCATAAAGATTTCTTTCTGAGTAAGGAGGCGAGTGGTGTCTATGAGTTCTTCTATCACTTCTCGAATAACCAACTCTTCCACGATCCTCTCTTCTTTCATGAAACCTGCCTTCTTCCTCTTGTTTTGAGTTTGACCCCTTCTTCATTTTCCATTGCAACTTATTTAATCTCTGCAACACTCGAGCATTTATATGAATTTTCTCTCTCATAAGTCTCTCATTATCTTCTTTGTATCTCTCCACTTCTATTTTCAGGATTCTTACAGTTTCTATTAATGTTTCCTACTCTCCTTTCCCCTTGAGTCCATTGGACTCTATCTCCGCATTACCAACTCTGGTATTCTGGCCTTCGACTTCCTTATCATGGCTGGAGGCTCCCTCACCTTCTTCCATTTCTTCAATACGCATTCTGAGATGATATGTTTAAACCCCTTAATTCTGCAAAATGTACAAGTGACCATTTGCATATGATAAACAAAATTTGTCAAACCATGTTATATGTCCTTTTTCTTTTCAATTCACAAAGAACATAGATGTATCAATCTGCATCATATAACACTTCCATGTTATCCTTTAGCTGATACATAATTTATTTTTTCATAGACACTTCTTTCAAACCACCTTCCCAGGTGACCACAACTAGAAACCTCGGCTAAATCATTCTCAATGCTTTTCTGTCTCGAAACAACCAATTCGACCATTAGACCTTCTTCCCTCATCTCTCAACTACATGTGACCATGGTCATGACCCTGTGCTTAGTTGAAAATGCACTTATCCAGAGCTTCGGGACTTCAGAACTTCAGCCAGAACCAGATCAACAATCCTTGTCCTCATTCGCGATCAATGATCGAGATCCACTTCGGGAATCTGGCCTTTGAAAGTCCCAACTTGCCTTGCTTGATTACTCCCGGAATGATTTTACCCAGAGTTCACGATCTGTCGATGAGTGTCCTCCCGCAGATCCACGACTATAAATCGCTTCGGCTCTTCGGGCTTCAGAAGTTTCAAACTCTCCGCCTTCACTTTCTTTCGAAGTGCTTTCACCCGAAATTGATGATCCATAAACACGTGTCTCCTATAGATCAATGATTGTGAATCACTTCGGCTCTTCGGGAGTTCTCGACCCAACGAAAACTGTCACATATTTTTCCTTTGAAGTGCCCAATCTCCAGACTACGTGATCTGTCGCCACATGGTGAAATACTAGAAGCAGACACGTGGCCTAATTAGGTGGGTGAAACGTGTCACATTCTAATTGAAATTTCAATCCTCCACATGTTCAAAACTCACTGACACGTGGCACACATCCCAGGTGACGTCCACAAGCCACATCAATTCAAAATTCTAGGGTCCACATCACTTCTAGGTGACGTCATCATGCCCCACCACTTCATCTCTTCGGGCTTCAGGAGTTCTGGCTTTTCGCATTCGTCTTTCTTCCGAAGTGGTTATCCATCGAAGTGCAGGATCTCCTACCACATGTCCACCTCGATCAACAATATGAATCTACTTTGGCTCTTCAGAGTTTCAATGTTCGATCACTAACATGTCACATCACTTAGTGCCTTTCAATTTGCGGGGGCACGCATCAACGGTTTGGAGTAACTCACCTTTCACCCCAAAATTCTTCTGACGCTGACACATAACTCCACAGTGAAACCGTGGTTTGGATTGCAGGACCACCTTAGGGAATTAATTCCCATGCAACTTGGTTCCCTGCAATGCATCCTGGCCATTGATTTCTCTCTCCAATGGGATCTGACAGTTGTGACTTAACCTTTTCCTCGTTTTCATTAGACGACCCTTGTTCACCTGCCCTCCAATCCACCAATCCTAGATCTCTCTTGATCCCATAGTGGATATCACTCTCGAATTCGAAGGGGACAGTCACGAACCTTCAAACCCTTACAAAGGACCTTTGACATTCTATCTCCTGTGTAGATTCTGCAATGACATTTCTCCTGAGCTTTTTAACTTCACGGTCAAAATTTGATCTTCGATCATGAGACTCTAACAAACAGACCCACCCCATACCGACTCGATGTTTCAACTAGAAGCTCTGATACCAAACTGTAACATACCCAACCACCCACAAGCCAGGGTACACCACCTTCAATCCCACCCTTGGACTTATTTCTCTTACTGATACCATTTTATATTAATAAGGATGCATAAAAGAAAAGGATTTAACGACATGCACAACAATAACCAACAAGCATGCATATTCTAAAGATTCAATTAAACGATAATTAAATACACAACGGAATACATTCATATACATGTAGATAATACCATAACAAAGAGCACTTATATTTATAAAAGAAGACACCAACTGGTTGCAAACCAAGGACGTTCCACCCAATCATAGACATTACTGTTACAAATCCCAATAGCAGTGTCACCCACAAGCCAGGGCTATGAATCCATAAGGATGGTTCTAGAGTGTTACTTGGCTTCCCAAACTAGTCATCACTCAGGCTCTCACAAGCTTTCCAGCACTCACAACTGTAAGTTTTAAACCTGCAAAGTAAAGCAATGCATATATATTCTTAAGCAATACAGAAATTAATCAATGGCTCATACACAGAATACACAGAGATCTTTACCGGAAACCCTCAACCGGGAAAACCTTTCTTTTTCATTATATCGAATTTCACCATTCGCCATACAATATATACAATGTGTTTAGGTATTCCGTAGATACCAAAACCCTAATCCCTTAATCCGGGATTAATTTACAAATCAGCTAAAAATAGCAAAATCCGCTAAAAATAGCAAAAACTGCCCCAAAAAAAAAATTTCGAGGCGTTGCCCCAAACCCCATCGGCCCCGGGCTACGCCCGGTGCCGAACACTGTGCGTACTCGGGGCGCTGCTCCGAACCCCGTCGGCCCCGGGCTACCGTCGTATCTGACGCACCCACACACACACACATGCAAAGAATATAACACATACCCAACAACAACAATCCAAGTACCTAGCTCTCTTCTACCCAGCTTGCACCACCCAAAAGAATGGACCTCCACCCTTCTCTGCCATGCAGTCCCTGAGGCAGTCCTTCTCCTTATTTTGGGATCCAGCGTAACTAGTCCAGAATCTCAATGCTGGAACTCTCAAGACTTGTAGCTGTGAACAACGCTGGACACATGCCAACACATCTCAGACATGCAGACCTCAAGTCATGGCTGGATCACACCAACGACCACTACAGCCAACAATAACGTGGCTAATATTCGACAGTTCGGTTATCTTTCCCAAGACAAGACGCAGATGAGGATGGATGAATGAGTGATAGGTAAGAATGGAATGAATGAACTCGCGAGTAAGTGAATGAAGGAGTGATAGAGAAAAAATGAGCAACGGGATATCAGCCGAAACCCCCATCAGACCAGAGGCAGGTTTAAGTAATTTAGGGGGAATCAAGAACCTCCTGGCCTTCCCCAAGAAGCCCACATAACTGATCCACCCCCTTAGACCAAAGGGTAGTTAAAATAGGAAATCAAAATTTATCCCCTCAAGCCCCCTCGCTTGTGGAATCATAGCCCCCTATAACTCTAGTCCTTGTCCATCTAGCAGCCAACGATGTATGTATTATTAATAATGATCAAAACATTACATTTCTTGGGCACACTGGCCTTTTAATAAATTTTTAGGCACTCTGGCCTCTTAGCAATGTAATAATACATTATTAAAAATGGGGGTTCAAAACCCGGGGTGTTACATTACCCCACACAACGACCTGGATGTAAGGGCGATTGATGATCAAGTGTTCCCAAACATTTGGCGGTCATGCTTGCACATGGTAGCCTGTCAAACTTGAGTCTCACCCTACATTAAGACTCTGAGTTGGCTAATTGATCATATCGATGTGAATAAGTACCTCATGTGTCAGATTTTTTCTCTCGACAAAGGTTTAGAAGTATTGCAAGCTCAAGGACCCAAAGGAGTGGTTGAACACATAATTCGTGGTGAAATTCTATGAATTCCATGACACCAACCAATTGATGGGCTCATGGTGGAAGGAGGACACAAAATTTACAAACTAAAGCAATGGCTAGTATGGGACATTGAACCTGAGGGAGCCATATATCTACTTGATGGCTCCCATCTGCTGATTATATGGGGAAAAGGACTATGCCAAGTTCTCAGAGGAATGTATGCCCCTGGCGTACACTATGGCTATTTTGGGGAGTATTTTCTGGGAGAAATCATCTCCAAGCAATTGAGCACCAATGTATTTCAGGCTCAGACACCGAAAGAAGGAGAAGGGCCCGTTTTTAACATGGCCTCGTACCTGCTAGATGTAATCTGCACGAGGAATGTCTTCGCCGGTATGAATTTAAGATGTCACTTTGCAGAACTTCTTGTTCATGTCTACTTCAACATCTTGTGGGAGAACATGTAAAAAAATAATTACACCCTTATTTGTGATGAATTCATCACCAAGAATATTTTCATTATATTTAAAAAGGAATTCCCAAGGCTGTTTGTAGCGACCAAGAAAATGATCTTGAAAGTAGGCCACTGGTATCTAGATGAACACACAACCTATATCAGGGTGTTCGGGGCCACCAGAGCACCCCATTTTCTCCCTTCTCATGTCCCAGACTGACTCATTGTAGGAGAAATCTGTTATTAGACTATCCTGCAGGGCTATAATGCCACTTTGGTCAAGGACAAGAAACAATAATTTATGCCCTACGATTTCCATGTGGGGTTTTATATAGTAAAGGACATGGCTCAATATAAACAAGAGGGTTTGAGTCAGCTGGAATATAGGTTCCTAATAAGCCTGTTTCACAAGCATGACCCTAAAGGCCTTGTCCTCCAACACGCTTCACAAGTCTCTTTTTGTTGGCCATACACACATGACAAGTTCGAAGATGATATTTTCACAGAATGTGCTCAGGATTGGGAGGAGGTATTACAAAGGAAAGCTAACCCAAACATGACCAGGTTCAAAGCTATGAAAATGGATGAGGAGGTCGAAACAATAGAGCAGTGGGCTCAAGAAGCTCTCAGGGTTAGAGAAGAAATCAGAGTAGCAGAAACCACATAGGCACAAAGGAGAGGGTTGTTGTTACTAGAAGGATCCCAGAGAGTCATCGACCAACTACAGAACGATCCTCAAATCATAGAAATGATGAGGATCCCCTTGGACAACCCAATTAAAATCAGAGAGGAGCCAAATGGCTATGAGTCAATACAACTGGAGGAAATCACTGGTCTGGAAAACCCCAGAGTTCCATCACCATAGATTAGATCATGGGTGACCATTCCAACCCAGTTTGAAAGTCCAAGAACACCAAGTGAAACATGTGTGCCAAATCCCTTATTTGATCTAATAACCATCTATGACGATGAGGAGAGTTTGGAGGTCTAACTGGTAACTTCAATACCGATTATAGAGGATAAGGAACCTAAGAAAACATCTACTCCAAGTCCTGATGCATCAGTTCAAAACCCTCCGTAGGGCGACCGTGAGGCCGAAAGTGTCTTAGACATTGATTTTCTCGACCTGTTAGGGATTCTGAAAGACAACTTAAGAGAAGAGCTAGGATCAGGTGGACAAAAAGAGGAAGAGAAACAACAAGAGATTGACACTTAAACAACCAATCACCAAGTAAGTATTGAACCTATCACTGACTCTTCAATTTTGGCTGATACTGTTGATTAATTGTGTTGGTTGTCATTGATGTCAACCCTTGAAGAAACTCTGGTAGCGAATTCCAGTAGCACAATGATTTGGTATTGGACCCAAGTTTGTTTGATGGATAATGGTATAAGTTTTGATATATTTTCAGGTAATACTATTCTATATGGATAGTACATGTCATGCCATTTGCGGTGGTATGTGGAACGCCACATAACTCCTCACGGTTAGAGAGTTATGGCCATGTGAAGTTGGAGAACCCTCATGAGTCATCTAG
>SNQJ01S0035715.1:92096-102128 GCA_010110895.2 Picea sitchensis
TAATGGAGAAATTACTAAGTGGACAAGTGGTTAGAAGTGGGTTAACCCTAAAATAAGGAAAGTGGGTTAAGATGGTTAAAAGGTAACCCCTTGAGGAGGCTACATGAAAGTATAAACAAGAGGCAAGGATCTCTCATTTTAATAAAACTTGAGAATATTGAATATATACAAGTTACTGAGGTAACCAAATGATATATAAGTTGAATTTCAGAGGGAAGGTGAAGTAAAGAAGGCCGAAATTCAAGGGAGGATAAATTATTTTGATGATGCTTTATAAGGTATGTTATTTACAGGTCATCTCACCATTTTCAAAATAAATTTATTTCTATAATTATTCAGACCATGAAATTGGGAATCCGTTTAGGAAACATATCCAAGTAGCTGTGATAAAAATTTCAGCTTGTGGGTCATTGCATTTTTGGAGTTACACTCTGTGGAAAATAGGGTTTATGGATAGTCTTGAAACTAGTCTAAAACAAGTGTTTCGGGTAGACACGTCATAACTTCTTTATAATAGATCAAAATTCAGTAAGAACACATGTATTGGTTAGAGTACAATCTTTATTATTTTGTGTACCTTTTTCAGATCCATACAACAAATATTCCATGAGGGGCACGCTCTACACGTCCTCTCTCTAGAATAAGACAAAATTCAACAAGGTATGTCATTTTTTCTATAACTCCTTTTTTGAGAGGTTCCAAGTAATGAAACCTGGACGAATTGCATAAAAGACACCGAAGAACATTGTGTACTATTTTCATATATTTATTCATTACAGGTACATAGTTATGATTATTTCAAGTTAGGGTTGTTGACTAATCCAAAATTAGTCATGTGAGACTAAAGTAAAGTTTGATGAAAATGCTAGTCGCTTGTTGTTAAAGTTAAGGAAGGTTTGTAGGTATGTGATCATATACACTAGGTCTATTATACAGTTAAAAATCATATTTGGATGATGAAATTGATGAGGGATTTTGGTTGAGGTACATGTTGGGTACATGGTTGAGAGAAGTAGTTGATGAGTTGGCACATACATGAGGTGTATAGTTGGTGATGTTGGTACATCTTGATGAGTCATAGTTTATGTGTATTTGATGCATGATTGGTACATATTTGGTGCATGGTTGATGCACTCGTTGATGGTACATGTTGAGGTACAGGTTGGTGCATGGATGATGCACTTGTTTATGGTACATGATAATTACAGGTTGGAGCATGGTTTATGCACTTGTTTATGGTATAGGATGATTACAGGTTGGTGCATGGTTGATGCACTTGTTTATGGTACAAGTTTATTGCAGGTTGATTGGTACAGTTTTACAATAGTATATCTCACAGTGATAGTGTGACAATGGTTCCATCATTCTACTTTTATTTCAGGGCAGTTCGATGGGGCAAGGAAAAGTGGTTGTATCCAACTTTCAGTTGTAGCTGGAGAACATATGGGGTTCTATCCTCCTTCTATTTGTAGCCAAAGAATTTGGGAGTTGGATCTTCCCTTAGGTTGTAGCCTAAGAAACTAGGGGGTTGGAGCCTCCTTCCAGTTGCAACTAGAAAACAAAGGAAGTTGACACTTCCAATGAATGTAATTCTTAAAGATGTATAAGAAAAATCATTCCATGGTTTTCTCCTACTTTGGGTTTCCATGTAACAACACTGGTGTACTGTGTATGTGTATGATTTCTCATTTGTTCATTGTTTATTTACTCTTCAATTATTGGATGATAATGCTACATCGATATAAGACTTTCATTTTATGGTTAAAAAAGATTAAATTGCTTTATTATTGATTCACCCCCTCTGAGTAATCCAACAATTGGTATCAGAGTAGGTTCCTTCAGAAATCAATTTAACCACTGAAAGGTAGATCATGGAGAGAAAAAACATGTATAAAAATGGAATACCACAGTTTGATGGAAATAAGTATGCATTTTGGAGCGGAAGGATGAAAACATATATACATGCATAGGGATTTGAAATTTGGAAATCAGTTGTAGATGGATACAAAGAACCAATTGTTTCGCCGGAAAATGAAAGAGCAATAAAACTAGGGTAGAATAATTCCAAATCCACAAATGCACTTTTGAATGGTCTTTTTGAATTAGTATACACCAAAGTTATACATTGTAAATCTGATAAAGTCAAAGAAACAAAGATTCAAACTTACAGAGGCCAGTTCAAACAACTAAAAATGAAGAAAGATGAGAATATTGTAGCTTACTTCTTACAAGTCGATGAAACAGTAAATGCAATCATAAGATTGAGAGAAGAAATTAAAGAATCTGTAATTATTCAAAAGGTACTAAGATCTCTTCCTATGAGATTTGATCCTAAGATATTAGCACTAGAAGAAAGAGTAGATCTAGACTCAATAAGCATGAACGAACTACATGAAATCTTCACAGCATATGAAATGAGAAATGAACAAGAAAATCCAGATATAAAAGAAGCAGCTTTCAAAGCATCCAAAAGGTCAAAGAAAAAGGGAAAGAAAAAGGAAAAATAACATAGCAACAACAGTGACATCTCAGAAGATGATGAAGAAATGTCCAACTTTGTCAGAAGATTGAACAAGAGAACCAACAACATATATAAAGGTAAGTTTCCATTGATTTGTTTTAATTGTGATGGTTTTGGTCATTTTTCTAACAAATGTCCTCATAAGAAAAATAAGAGGAATGATGAAGATTACTCAAATAACAAACAAACATATAAAGGTAAAAAAACCATAAAGACAGCTTTCAAGAAGATCTTATGCACCAAAGAATACATCTCCTCATTAGATGAGGATGAAGTCAGTGACAATGAGACAAAAAAAGTTCTATTCATGGCAGTAGAAGACTTTGATAAATAAGACATCAAAGAAGAATATGTAGATGCATAAGTTGACTACCAAGAAGAATGGTTGTGTTCCATAGAAGTTATAATAAGAGAAAAGAATAAAAACAAGAAGCTACAAAAATAATTAGAAAAGAAAGAAGACAATCAGGAATTGGAACAAATGATCACAAATTTGAAGGTTCAAATAGAAGAAGATAAAATAATTTAAGAAGCTCTCAAAGAATAGCTAGAAGAAAGAGACAAGATCATTGGAAATTTGGAAGTAGAGATTGTCACACTAAGAAAGGATATTCAAATAAAAATATGCAGAACAACTCAAAAGTTTTGGATGACATTATCAACAGTCAAAAGCCTCATATGACAAGTCCAGACTTGGATACAATCAGAGAGAAAATGGATCAAGCTCCAAAACAACAGAACAAGAAAAATATCCAAAAATCTATGTAGAAACAATCAAATGGGATATGAAGACTTACAAGGAAGATTACATGGACACTCCTCCACTGAGAAGATTCAGATTTCAGAATCAACGACCGACAGAAATAGATAGGCGTCAGGAAGAAAAATAATTCATAAGAGTAAATCCTTTCAGAAGAAATTCAACTCCCATATATCAAAATATATATTTTTGTTTATGTTATGCATGCAATCATTTTGGACATAAAGATATGAATTGTAGAGCTAACAACAGGAACATAAACAACTTTGAAAGTCATACACAAAAGGGTTATCCAAGAAGGCCTAGTGAAACACATAGAAGAAGTTACAACATTTTGAATCATTGAGCACTGAAGTGGAATGCTACAAGTGTAACAACTTTGGACACATGGCCAAATATTGTAGAATGACAATCCCTCTTAGAGAACCAGAACAAAACAACAACAATCACGGATAAGAACCTCAGAAGAGGACATGGATAAGAAAGCATAATCATTATAGCAATGAAGAATGCACACTCGCTCTACAAGATAAGCAAAAGAAACGTGGTTGGTATGTTGACAGTGCCTGTTCAAAACACATGACAGGTGATAAAGACATGTTTCTTACATTAAGAAAGGAAAGATATGGATCAGTCTCCTTCGGAAATGATGATTTAGCTAAAATCATTGGAAAAGGCACAGTCATAATTGGAAGTAAGAATACAATGTTCTACTAGTAGAAGATATGAAACATAATCTTCTAAGTGTAATTCAAATGTGTGACCAAGGTCATAAAATTACTTTCGATTCACATAAGTGTGAGATAAGAAAAGAAGGTTCAGGAAAATTGATTGCAACAGTTGTAAGAACTTCAAGCAACATATATGTATTAAGTGAAATTGGAAATGAAAAGTTTTGTCTAGGAAAGGAAGATGAAGGTTGGCTATGGCACAAAATAATGGGTCACATACACTTTGAAAACCTTTTCAAAGTCAGCAGAAAGGAAGCCATTAGAGAAATTCCCCAGATCACGAAACCAACCAACACTTTATGCAAGCATTGTCAACAAGGAAAACAAACAAATACCAAGTTCAAATCAAAGGAATACTCAACAACAAGACCACTGGAAATTCTGCTGTTGGCACAGGGGTAGACCCAGGGTTCAACGCTACAACAGTGCACCAACAAAACCCTAACTATCGACCCTTTCAGAAACACTTGCGAAGAAGATGAAGTCTCACCCGAGGTAGAGGTAGGGGTGGTTGCAGAACTCAGATGTCTACAACCTTAGATGGGACACAGATCTATGATTCTAACACTTAACAGAGAACTTAGCAGTAAACATTCATGAACATTCAGTTCTTGGTAACAACATAGACAAACCCTAATTTTAGAGCATCGCAGTATTCAACAGATCCACATCTAATAACACTTAGCATAAAAGGAACATATTAGATCTAACAAATTCAAGCACTAAACATACTCACATAGGTCAGATCTAACATTCATTCTCTTTTATAAGCACAAAGCAACATCAGTTCTATCTAACATTCATCTATATCATAGAAAATCACACATAAACACATCAACACATCACACAAAGTAGAGAAACACAACATATACGTGGTTCACCCCCCCCCCCCTGGGGCTACGTCCACCAACTCTTCTTCTCTTTTATTATCTTCTGTTAATCAGTTACATGCACAAAGCCTCAATAACCCTACTCTGCATAGGACAAGAGATCTTCACACTTCACTAGATCCTCCTTCCCTGAGTTAGGTTCAACATAAAGCCTCCTCTCAATCTCTTATAGTCCCTTGCACTTAGCCTTACCAGTCTTACATAGTATGCACAAGGCACTTACAATTCTCTGATCACGTAGATCGATCACTAATTTCTACATTGCCTAGCTTCTATACATATATTACAAAAGTAGGCCTAGGCATGGGTAAACCCATGGGCCGACCTTCTCATACCTGTTACATGATCCCCAAACCCAAAAATCCCTAAAAAGGGGCCGAGATCCTGCGATCTCCTCTTTGTCTTGCGCTCCATCTTTGACAGCCTATCAAAGTCCCAAAAATAGGTCAATCATGACCAAGTATCCTCAAAACTTGGCCAAGTGCCAACATGCCCCCAACACTCACCTGTGACTTGTCCCGAGTCACTCGGATCTAACTAGTTCTGCTTCAAAAGTCTCAAGCTTAGCTTGAGATGATTTGACTTGTTGTTGTGCTATGGCCTCCTGTTCAGTGAAATATTGGATGACTGCCTCATTCACGGGTCCTTCTAGGCACTGTTCAGCTGCAGTGACAACTTGCTCTAGTTATGCTCCTCGAACTTCTATCTCTATGAAAAGTTGGTAAGCCTCATCCTGTACAGGTTGGAGCCTTTGAGTTACTTCCATGACTCTGCTCTGAATAGTATGGACCTGCTGCTAGGCAGTGCGCTGCTCCTTGGATTGCTTCATTATTTCTATAGCTGACAAAGACTTCAACTGCGCCTGTATTGTCTCTGCTTGATACTTTGCTTCCTGGAGCCGTGACTCCAGTGCCTTCAACTGTGGATTCTCAGTGAGTTTCTCATAAGTCTGGGCACTGTGATCACTAAGTTTCTTACATTCCATGGAAAGAGCCTTTATTCTCTCGACCGCACTCCTGGAAATCACTTCTCTTTGATCTCTTACATCCTGTGGAGTGTTGGGCACTGTGCGGAGCTCTAAATCTTCTATTCTTTGTTGTAGCTACTGGATGGCTTCCACGAGTTTCTCTACTTGATGCTCAACCCAATCTTCTATTTGTGGCTTGCAGCCTGCCACAGAGCGAAGTGCTTTATTGACTGCTTCTTTTACCTCGAGTTTCCCTAGGAGCAACTATTCCTTTTCTTGCTGCATTTGCACTTTCTCCTCGTCAAAATTTATCTGGAGAGAAATCTTCTCCTGCCTTTCAATTCAAATTTGTTCTACAAGTACTCCTTGAACTTGCTTCAAAGCCTAGGTGGCCTGTTTTGTTTCTTCTTGTGTTCGTCGAAGGCGAGCTTGAGTTGCATTTGCTAGTCAGTGGAGTTGGGCTGGCTCATCTCCCAACTCTTGTTCTCCTAATGGCAGGGGCATAGTGGAGACTGCGCGACTGGACTAAAGATCTTGTTGTACTCCTCAGAGTTTGACCTCAATTCTAACGTACATTTCCTCCTACTTAGCTTCTTGTTTCTATGCGATTTCTAGTGAAGCATCGTTTAGAGCTGCTATGATGAAGTCAAAGTCATCAGGAGTAAGTGTAGTCTGCATCTTGGTCACGATGGCTTTTGATTTCTTTCGGGAAGAAGGTTTCAGGGGAGAAACCTTCCTCTTATTCAAGGGGCCAACCTCGTCTCTGGGTGGTGTTACTTCGCATTTCTTTTGTTCATCTCCTCTACCATTTATTTCTTCTACTTCATCATCACCCCCTTGGTCAGGTGATACCAAAGTAGTCTTTCCTGAAGCACTGCTTCATTCTTGGACCTCTTCGGTCTTCTTCTTATTGCTAGGTCCAGGTGTGTCGTGTGCGATTTCTAGGCTATCAGGTTTAGACATCTCTGTAGGGTTTGCTGGAATAAGGAGGTCTACCAACCAATCCTTAAAGATCTCCTCAAGATCCTCTTCTGTGAGATTGTAATATGATTGTAGCTTCTCCTTATGTTCATTAGCTCGCGCTGTAATGTAAATGAAATGCTGATCTACGCTAAACTTCATCAGGGGTCAGAATCTCTGTAAGGTGTTTGGAGTCATGCGAGGCTCATCTTCGATGGCTCTCTTCTGTTGAAGGTAGTATTGCTTGAGTACTAAAGTGTAGCGAACTTCACGAAAAGAATCTCAAATGGCTCGATGTCTGGAAAGGTCACACCTTCTGGCATCTCCCAGGAAACAAAGGTGATAAGGATCAGGAGCCACCTGAAATGGAACTCATAGACCTGATCTTGGGCTTCACGACAGTATAGTTCAAGCTGATTGACTAGGTACTTCTCCCAGTTCATTTGTAAGCCTTCTACATACTTCCCTGTGAGGTCGACTACAAAGCCCGTGACCTGTGTGGGTTGGTTATTGCATACCAACTTTCCATCTATTAACTGACATGATAGGTGCACTACGCCATTCTAGATGGAGGCTACCTTGTAGCCTTGCATCCCCTTCTCGACATCACTATATGTGTCCTTAATCTTCTGTGCTAGCACACAATCTGTGGCCTTTCATGGGTAGAACTCCTGTGGGTCAGGTCCCTGCATACTCAACCCTGTGATCCTATGGATCAACATCATATCGACTATAATATGATGGTCTAGCCATAAATAACCACCATGGTAACATGCGAGCAATAGCTTGACACAAGCATTGACTTCCTGATGCCTTCCGAAATGTGGAATCTTCATTATGTTTAATAGGGTGGACTGCGCGAGGTTCATCGTCCATGGTTGAGGGATTATCTTTGAGTTCTTTCCCTTCATCTTGGTCAGGTACTTATATGGGGTGAGCATATTGTAGTTTTTTCAATCTCTGAGGTTGAAGTCACTGAACTTCAACGCTGTGATCTTATCCTGATGTGCGCAAATTGCGCGTATCCCCTTGGGGAGGTATGCAGTAATGATGGTGTACTCGAATTACCTTGGCACGCTATCTCGACTCACTGCCCTAGCCAGAGGTGGGATGTAATTGGGCAATATGGACGGGATCAACTTCACATTGGCTAGGTCATCTCTGTGTTTAGTTCTCTTTTCTGCTGATGGCCAGGATGATTCGGATCCGCAAGCATTCGATGGAGAGGCTTGCAGTCCTCTTGTTGATGATGCTTGAATACTTGCAGACATTGCTCTTTCAGACATTACCCTTTTAGTCATTAGGTCAATAAGAACTTCATCAACAATTTTCTTTGCAGCGCTAAGCTCATTCGACATGCACGCTCATGGTTGAATGTCTTAGGTTTGAAGAGTAACAAGCTAATGCAACGAGATAGATGGCACTAACATGGTGATCACTATGAGAAATAAACTATGCAGCGATCTCTGATAGTCACGATTGGCAAAAGTGTTCTCCTTGCATGGTACGACATGATAAATATATAACTTGGCAACGGATCTCTTGCAATGGGTGAGAAGCCTTCATTAACTCAGTTCTATATGTTGTGGTGTGGTCCCAATGGTCTGGTAGTGAGATGTCTCACCATAAATTCCTTTCTACCCATTCGGGCCGTCGGTCGAATGGTTATACTGTCTCTAATGACTATATTGCTTCACGATGGCGAAGTGCCATGTGATGCTATTATGATATTCCGACGAAGCTCAAATTTTGCAAATTTTCCTTATGCGAAGTTACCTCGGGGACCTTCTATAACTTTTCAATCTTATCTCTCTTCTTACTTAGTTTTCTAGCTTTCTTTCTGGTGAGCTTCGTCTCGAAATTCCTTTTTCCATTCTAGTTCTTATCTTCTTTTGGCATAGCAACTTCGCGCTATTGAGATTCTTTCCTAGAAATCAAGCGTAATAATTCATCTGTACCTGGAATAGGTACTGCAATCTTCTAGGAGTCATCTGGTATTTTTGCAACTTCGACATCCAATTCTCTAGTTTCAATTGGCTTCAATCTATTCTCCTGTTCTTTAATCAAGTGTGCAATCTTCCTAGTCATGAAATATGTTAACTCTTGCTTCTTTTTCTCTAAGACTTCTTTTTCTTTCCTTTTGGCCTAATCTTTTTCAATCCAAGGTTTTCCGAGCAACATAGTAAATGGAGCGTTGTCCTCAATAAATTTAACAACTTCAAATTCTTCCTCTGTCGAAGTTCCATTAACACTCATAGATATCTGGGTCAGCTTCCCACATAGGTTTATTAGCTTTCCTCTGAATAATCCTATTCCTCCCAATGAAGGAATCATAGTAGGCCTTCCTATAGCTTCCCAAGTTCTTTCTATCATGATATTGACCTGTGTTTCCTCATCCAGAACACAATCAATGCCGAAGTCTCCTATTCTTACTTGAATACATTCTTTTTATTTGAAGATCTATGATAAACTGATATGTCAGTGGTCATTCAAGGTTCTTTGCATCTGTAGTAACACTTTCTCTAATCCTTTCTAGGGTTCTATCATAATCTCAGTTTCTGGATTTGCCTTAGGGTTTTCTTGGTTCATATTCATTCTTTCAACCTTAGCAATCACTCTAGGGAAATCCAATACTTCATGGTCCATAGCTTTGCAATAGAGGAAACTAGGTCTCTTTTCAGGGCATTCCTTAGCTAGATGTCTCGGTCTTCTGCAACTGTAACAAAGGGTTAATCCTCTCTTTCTCTTAAATGATCCCCAACCTTTCGTGTACTGCGCGCTAGGATCATAGTAGCTAACCTGCAAACAATTCTTTCTAGGATCCTGCATCCATTCGTTAGTCCAAACATTCTTTCTATGCATAGGTATAACATATCTTTCCTTATTCTTATCATATCTACTCATATCAAATCTTCTTTCTTCTACCAGTGCCCTAGTTTTCAAGCTAGGATAAATCTTATTAAACATACCTAGCTCCGTACTTTAAAAACAAAAAATTTCCACTAATCTTATCTTCAGCAGAGCACAAAGTGTTAAGGTCCTAACCCACACATAGGTAGATCAATGTATTCGAATGTAATAAAGGTCAATATTAATAAGGCCTTTCAATAAAATAGAATAAGGAAGATGTAAGAAGACCTAATAGAAGCTTCCGCTTCTAGAAGGATCTTCCTCTAGATGCTTCTCTTGATAGACATATTTAG
>SNQJ01S0035716.1:0-12285 GCA_010110895.2 Picea sitchensis
TGTTGGTGCATTGTTAGAACTGAACCTTGGGTCTGCCCTTGTGCCAACACATACCATAGTGAGACACTCTCATATATTGTCTAGAAATAACCCACCTATGACAAGGAAATGTATTCCATTGTGTAAGCCTGTCATCAATGGAAACATTACATTCTGGGAAAGGAGATAATCATCCACATTGATCACAAGCCTTTGCAATTCATACAGACATAAGGGAAGTTCCATAACGACCTCCATCAAAAGTGTTCCACATACCTGCAGTGGTTCCATATCAACATCAAGTATAAGACAGGGAGCACAAATCATGTCATTTACTGCCTCAGTCGACCTCCCATAGATGCACTCACCATCGTGCTCCATTCATGTGGGAATGAGGCATTTGAGTGGCCCCAACTTTATCAGCGATATATTGACTTCGCCACCACCTATCATCTCTTGGGTACAGGCGGGAATGTCACCAATTTTCACATCCAGGATGGACTGTTATGCCATCTGGGCCATATTTATGTTCCTGCAAGTGAGCGTGAAAACATGATTTGGGAGGCTCACTACAATCATATGGAAGGACATTTTGGGGTGGAGAAAATTGCGGTCGTTCTACAGAAACATCTTTATTGGCCAAAACTTCGACAAGACGTCAACAAGTATATCATATCTTGTACTGTCTATGCCATTTCCAAGCCAACCATCAAGAAGCAAGGCTTATACACCCCTCTTCCTACTCCTGAGAGGCCTTGGGAATTCATCTCTATGGATTACATGTATGGTTTTCCATCTACCAAGAAAGGAAATGATTGTGTATTTGTGGTGGTTGATTGGTTTTCAAAGATGTCCATTCTCACAACCGGCAAGAAGAGCATCACAACGACAGATACTGCCAAGATATTCTTCGAACGAATGTGGGTCCATTTTTGGATACCACATACCATCATATTCGATTGGGACAACAGGTTCCTCAACACATTTTAGTCGAGTCTCTGGTCACTTTTGGACACCAAGCTCACTAAATCCACTTCATTCCACCCTCAAAAGGATGTCCAAACAGAGGTCATAAATCAGATGATTTTGCACATCCTACGCATGTATAACTCTAATCATTTGCGTACATGGGATGAGAGTCTTTCCTATGTTCAACACAACTACAATAGGGCTCTCCATAGCTCCACTGACCATATCCCCTTTCAAGTAGGGCTAGAATTCCAACCCTTGGGTCCCATTGATGTTGCACTACCTCTTTCAACCACACAGACATTTTCTTCCCATGTTTAGTCCGAGGCCGACAAAGCCACCAGATTCATTGAGCAAATTCATCACATTTGAAAACAGGTCCATGAGATTTTGCATAAATTCAATGATAAGTACAAGCAACACCATGATCAACACCAGGTACCACACAATTTTAAGGTGGGAGACGAGGTCTAGTTACATTTGCAGAAAGAATGCATTACATGGCCCCATCGAAAGCTCTGTCCACTTCGTTATGGACCTTACACTATCACCAAGGTCGTGGGTGAAAATGATTTCGAGCTTAACACTCCCCCTTCCTTGGCTTGCACCCAGTGTTCAATGTGGACCTCCTTCGACCATATTTTCCACCATTATTGGACACCTCGGAGATCGCATAATAGTTGACACCAACAGATCGCATCCATAACTGCATGGAACTAGAATCCATTGATCAGATAGTGGAAACACAGGTCAAGGGCACTCGTCAACAGAGGATCCAACTTTATCAGTTTGTCAGGGCAGGGTAGCTCTTGCACAAAGGCAAGTGGTTCACCCAGAGCCAAATTCAACAAAAATTTCCTCACTTGATGGGGGAACTCAATGCAATGGAGACCATTTCTTCCTAAGGGGGGAGGACTGATCCAGGTGGATATTGGTAATACTTGTGTAATTCTTTGTAATTGTGAGTTCTACACTTCTAGGGTTGTCTAAATCCCTACACAACGTCCAAGTGGAGATTGGTGACCTCCCACCTAATCCAACTAGCTTATGTTGGAAGTTTCCATGTCAGTACATCTTTTTGTACTTTGAGGGGCGTTTTGGGGGCCTAAACAAATTTTTTTGTCTTGCCACAGTCAAACTATAGACGAAGTCAGAGTTTGACGACATAATGTGTATTTCTCGAAAAGAAATTTCCAATGGGATATCACGTGCCTAAAACGAAGGTCATATGAAAAAGTTACGACCCCGAGAAGTTGAGGTACCAACTTACCCATCGAGGCCCACATAACTTTTGGCATTTCATCTCTGAGGGTTAGGTTTTTGGATGTCTAGGGTTTTGGAATTCATGAGTAATGTTAAAAAGGCCTCTGGAGCCTCATTGTAATAATTCTTCTCAGACGGATGTGTGTAGCAACCACATCTCTTCTAAGAGATAGCTACCACCATTCGAGCAAGTTGTTTTCAATTCTACAGTTTTATAGTTTCAGCCTATTTATTCAATAGAACTTATTGTTCACTGATATATCTATTGTTGTTCTCTGTATCTCTACATTATTGTATTCGATCTGTTATTCATTTCATTCCACTCATAAATCTGGATCATTGTTGTAGGTAAATTTCCTAGAGCCCTCGGTAGAGAGATTCTTGGTCGATCTGTGTTAGAGCCCTAGAGGGGATGGAGATTGTCTGAGGGACTGTGGTGTAGAGAAGTAAATATCATCCCTTGGGTTGTGCAAACTGATGGGGAAGAGAGATGAGTGATTTGAATTGTTATAGGAGTCACATCACTATGTTTTAGTGGGTATTTGAGTTGTTACAATGGATTGTAGACACCCATAGGATCTTGTCTGTACTTTTGGACTCATAGCCCCATATCAGGGGTGGCTTGTTGCAACGGGAATTGGTGAAACATAATTTATGGTTGGGAGGAAAGTCCTTCATCTACAACTAATTATGTAAAACATTTTTAAAAGATAAGTGTTTTGATTATTGTGTTATTTATTGTTTAATGATGTGATAGAATGTTGCATTTACTCTGAATTTTATATGTATGAATGTCGTTGTGTGTGTTTAATTATTTTTATGCATGTTTAAACATTTGCATTCATGAGTTTTAAGAATTAATGATAATAGAATGATTTTATGTCATGCTACATGTATTTTCCACATTTGAATCCATATGTTAGTCGATTTAGTAGTAACGTGGCCCAACCAGGGAGTTAGGTACATCACATGTCTTGATTGTGAGTGGATTTAAAGTATTTACAAAGATTGCTAGGATTGTAAGTGTGATTAAGAATGTTGGGATCTAGTGTGGGATACTTTGCATCAACTCCTCTTTACTGGGATCTAAGAATGTTTGGATTTAGTGTGGGATACTTCACATCAACTTCTCTTTAGTGGGATCTAAGAATGTTGGGATTTAGTGTGGGATATTTCACATCATCTTCTCTTTAGTAGGATCTCCTAAATAATTTATTTTCTAAGTAATGTCGACTCCAATGGAATACACTTTAAAGCTTCCTTTCATTATATTACATTTTTTTTGTATTCTTTGTGGAAACTTTATTGTGACACTATTTTAAGTGACTACTTGTTATCTATCTCTAAATTTAGAAAACCAATTGTACAATTCAAAGTTAAAGGTAGTCTTCTCAAGATAAAGTTGGCCCACGATTACTTTGGATGCTTCATTTTGAGCCCTTAATGACCCAAATTCATTTTTGGTTGCTTAATTTGGTGTCTACTAAGTTAAAACTTCCTTGATCCACACCAAGTGAACCGCAAGTTCTTAGAACAACACAACAACTATATGTTGAGAATCATGGAACAAGATGTTAATTAGGGATAAATTAACTATGACACACGCTAGAAAACCTGTGATAAGTAGTCAAAACCAATGGTATGACTCTTCTATATGAAACTCTCTACCCAACATCTATCATAACATTCACTTATGCGTTGAGGTAGTTTTTTTTATAATTTATATCACTCCTCTCCTCTTTTTGAAATCTCTTTGGTTCCTCTTCCATTTTTAAAAATATCTTGCAATAACCCTACCAAATTGGTGTCAAATCATGATCTAGCTTCCTAAACCCTCTTCCATTCTCTTGGGATACTTGTTCCTATTATCTCCAATATCTCCATAGGTTCCTCCTTCCTTGGCTTGGTTTCTCCTTTGACAATTTTTTCTTTTTTTCCTAGGGTATCTCTATTGGCTTATCCCCCTCTAACAACTTGGAAATTCGACCTTACTACCCCAAGGGAGGTTCCAACATAGCTATGGAAAGATATCTACTACCTTTTCTAGGGAACTTTGATCACCATACAACACTTAATTATTTGATCATTTATATGGTAAATCTAGGTGTTTTTATTGCATTGTATCATAGATTGGGATCATACTTATTTTGTAGGAAGGTGTAGAAGAATGTACATGTTTTTTTTATTAGAGTAAATATCTCTTGGAGGCATATGCAAACTCTCATCTTAAACCCAAGTATATTTAACACCTACAATAGTGTTTTCCTTGATGATTTATTTCCATTTCTCCTCTCTTTCACTTTCAACACTTAGGTTAATTATCTCACTAAAATAGATTAGTAAACTAACCTTAGGTTACATCAATTTATTTTGGTAAGTTTTTGTCATTATATACCTATTGTGAACCATAATAAAATTACCTGAATTAATATACAACCATGGACAACTTATTAAGTCTAAAACACTAATTTATGTAGTAATCTAATTCTCTCTTATATTCTCCCTTCCCATCCTATGATTTCTTACTTTTTAACGAAATTTGAATAATGACTCCAATAGGGATATCCCATCAACCCTTCCCTATCTTGAGTGAAGGTCATCTCCTCCCTTCTCACTCCTCTTTTCTTCCTTGGACAATGGATTCCTCTTAGTGTCCTTCCTCTAGTTATCTTTTCCCTAGTTCCAAATTTCATATTAGGGTTAACCAACTTTATCCTTGAAACATGTATAGCCTATCTCATATTATCAAATGAGTATTATTAATTAGCCTCATGTTATCTATCTAAGTACTTTTATAATATCCCTACCCAACATTATAACATACAAATCCTTCCTCCCTCCTATTATGTGAACCAAGTTAACCATGGAGGATTTCTAACACTTCCTCCTAGTATGACATGATCCCTCACTCCAAGCCAAGGTTATGATGCAACTTTTCCTTCTCTGCCCATCCAATAAAATATCCAACTGACTACCTCATGTAGTACATGTGACAAACTCATTCCCTACATGCAACAACTTGAAGAGAAAAGTCTTAGATAATTTCAAATATTAGATAATCCTTAAGGAAATCAAGACTTCCTTAATAGGAAACCCAAACCAAGCTATCTCTACCTCCATTTCCTTTTTATTCTTATGTACATCCATACAAATGATGTGACATGTGTGATTCCTCATCCATCAAACTAGCTCTCATATAATGATTATAAGGACCTATATGATCACCTTTACCTAGTTCAGACAAGTGGTGAAACTAGCATAAGCACAACACTCACACTATAATAGAATGTTATGTCCTTCAATGGAAGAATATTTCCTCTTCCCAACAAAGCACATGATATACCACCTATTCCAATATTCTACCTCCCAAAGCGACACTTCTTAAAGATAAGTTACATCATCAAAAATTGACACTATCCCTCCTCATGTTTGACTTAATGGAATTTGAGTTTCTTCCCCCAACCCATGCTTGTGGTGAAATGCCTCTTGATTCTCCCCAGAGTGCATATGATTTTATTGGTTTTGTTAACCTAACACCCCATCACACAGAGACAAATCCTTATCTAATTCACTTCAACTATAAAAGAGTGGTTGTTTCTATTATCACCCCAATGCCTCCTCCTCCTTTATCCCCTTGATCACCTATTTTCCATCTTACCTCATAGGAGGAACTCTTTATATTTATATTTCACCTCACTTCGCTTTTAATCCTTGGATTATTCCTCATTTTGATCATCCTATTCCATTCAAGGAAAGCTCCCAATCCTATTTCCTTTCCTCTCTTAACAAGGCCTTGATATCCTTCACATTCTTGGAGTATMTCTATCTTAATCCTTATCCCTTCAATATCTAAAGAAAGAAGAGAGTTGGTGTACTTTGGATTGTTGTGCATTGAGAAACCTGTGAGATCTTGCATGTTGACTGGTTTGGGAAGTTGAGTGTCGCTATGGAACCCGTCCTTTTGGATTCATAGGCCTGACTTGAAGGTGACCTATTGTTGAGACTTGTAACAACAATGTCTAAGGTTGGGTGGAATGTCCTTGGTCTGCAACCAGTTGGTGATTGGTTTTATTAAAGATAATTTCTCTCTGTCATGTGTTTTTGTGCTTGTATATTTATTTCCAATGTGTATTAATTATTATCTCTAAGATATGTATTTTTAATGTGCATGTTTGTTGGTTATTGTTGTGCATGGCATGTTTAAGTTTTCTTTTAAAGTATAGAATGAATGGTGATTATTTCATGGGAGGTTATTGCATCTCTATCATGCTTCTTTATTAATTAATTGTTATCAGAATTCAAAATCAATCCTTGAAGTGCAATTTGAAGTAGCATGCCCAACCTGTTGGTGGCTTGGTACGTTATAGATTGGTATCAGAGCTTCTGATTGAGACACTAGAATCGTATGGGACGAAACAAGTGAGAATTGGGAAAATGAAGTATTGCATACTTTGGTCTGAGCGAATTTGGGGGGGAACGATGGAAAGTTATAGAGAAAATCCCCAAATTCATGAGTAGATTCAAGTTTAAATGATTCAAGATTGTATAATAAGTTTAATGAGTCGATGTGCATAGTTGTAGAGATAGGTTCAACCTGCAAGGTTTAAAACTCAAGTTTTAATGGTCGTTGTAGCACTAGACAGAGTTTGATGAATCGATGGTCGAGATCATGTTCGATCTCAAAATCAACGACCTAGATTCATCCTTGAAAATTTTAAAAACTTCTAATGTTTTCAAATTTTGAAAAAGTTACTAGATCGATGATCGAGATTAATTTTCATATTTTAGAATGTTGGAGTTGATTGATGGTAAAGATCATATTGGCTTGGATATTGATAGCCCAAATTTGTTGGGAATTGATAGAAAATTTTCTAAGTATTTTAGTCGTCCAAGGGAGATGTCCAACAGAACGATGGGACAATGGTTGGGTTGGCCAAATTTGAGAAGTATTGTTAGTCTTCCAAGGAAAATGGTCGATAGACCAATGGGATAACAGTCAGGTGTCGGCCGATTCGACGAAGTGTTTAGATTGAGCAAGAGAAAGCCTCAATGGTCGATGGGCTGATGGTTGGGGGTCGACTGAATTGGTGAAGTGACAGGTCAAGAGAAATCGTTGATGGAAAATGAAGGAAATGGGTTGATGACATGTCAACATCCACGTGTCATGCCACATCAACAAGAATTTCATGTTAGAGTCTATGTGTCATGCCATGTCAACATCCATGTCAATAGCTTCCACATCAACAAAGAAATGGTTGACGAATGATGGTCATGTCGACCAAATTGGAAAAGTGATTTTCATTAGTTAACAAGAACGACCGATAGTCAAGTCAGTCAAAATGGAGAGTGTGTTTCATACACCAATGAAGATCATCGACGATCGACAACCGACGATCGTTTCAGGCGTTTTAGAAATGTGTCGCAATTGGTTTCCAGGGAGAAGGGTCAATGCTTGACATCCAGGTTGGTGTTTTGGATAGTACTGGCAGATCAATGGTCCAAATCTCATCCAATTTTGAGATCGACGGTGCAGATTGTCATGTAGGAAAAATTGTCCATCAGTTCAAAAACAAAGTCTGAGGCCATTTTAGTATTTTGGCCATAATTGGAGCATATTAAGTCAGATTGAGATGAAACTTATGCGTTTTATCCGCAGAGAGGGTATATACAAAAGTGTTAGAGATGACAATTACCCATTTCTGCATGGATTTGTCAGAAATTGTAAAATGGTTGTTTTCAAAGATCTAGGTCCATATCATTGGCACAGATCCAGATTAAGCTGAAACTCTTGGAGATGGTCCAGAAATAAGACACAGAAATAATCCATGAAGGAAATGAATAAATCCTAAGGGGATTGGAATGGGGATGCTAAAATAGGCCAAAATCCACTAATTTGGGCCACTTTTTGGAGATTTTTAAGATTTTCAGAGGAAAAGTGACCCCAGATCACAGAACTGGAAAATTTTATTTACCCGACATTTTATATACTAATTAATACACACAACTTTGGTTTACTAAAATATTTCCAGAAGTGCACATATTGAGAGATAACTATTTTTGCTAAAAATTCCAAGTCTGGAAAAAGGGGTGAAAAAGGAAAAAGTTGTCATTTTCAGATTGCTACAGTTACTAGAGCATCATATTGAAATTTTGAGAGTTGTTATGAATTCCATATAATTATTATTATCTAAGTCTCATACAAAATTTTGTCTAGTTCCTAACATATTTTCTTCTACAGTTGATATAAGTTAGACTTTCAATAAAATTACACGAGTGGAGAAAATGCACAAATGGGGTGAAAATGCATTTTTTAGGAAGCCATAACTTTTAGCTCAGAGATCAGAATGAGGCACGAGTATAGTCATTGGAAATGTGATTCAAAGTATAATATCCTAGAATTATTATAATTTGGAGAACTATGATATACTTCTTCATGAATTGAGCAGAAAAAATGACCTATAACATTAATTGACAAAAAATCTATAATATGCATAATTTTAACAAATTGGTTGCTCGCAAATTTTGTATAATTAGGGGATATAAACATATCAGTTCAAGATAAGAATGAATATTTGGGACATGGAAGAAAGAGAGGGAGCCTTCAATCATGATAAAGAAGTCAAAGGTAAAAATATTATTGTTGGTAATGCAAAGACATAATCGAATGGGCACATGAGCAGAGGGGAAAAAGAAACATTAAAGATACTGTGATAAGACTAAAAATAGAAGTGATAAGCTACACAGAAGATAATGAGAGGATTATGAGATAACAAAACCAAATAAATTCTTATATGATACAAATCCTAAATCAGTTGCATAGACAAGCAAAGAATGGATCAGACGAAGAAGGTCGATATCATGAAAGAAGAGATAACTATAAAAGAGTTGGTCATTTAAGAAGTGATAGAAGAAATCATAGAAATCAGTCACCTCCTTACTCAAAAGGGAAATTTTATGCATCTAAAGACTCCATAAGTAGTTCAGAAGTGTCTCTTGTTAGGCACCAAAGAAGAAGACATTGATTATACAGTTTGCAAGGAGAGATAAGGAAGATTAAGCCACCATCCTTTGATGGTGAAAGAGAAAGGGACGATGATGTTGAAGCCTATTTTTTGGGAATCAAGAAGTACTTTCAGTTGCACAACTACTCATCTAAGCTAGAAGTTAAAATTTCCACATACCATTTGCATGGGAAAGTTGTTATGTGGTGGGATCAGTTGAAGCAAGTTGAAAACATTAATGAGAGCAGGATCACTTGGAATAATTTCAAGAGATATTTTTAGAACAAGTATCTTTCAAAGCACTTCTATGACAATAAGATGCAAGAGTTATTTGAACTTAAGTTGGGAAGCATGACCATGACAGGATATGAAAATAAGTTCTTGGGGTTGTTAAAATATCTAGGGTTTATCAACGATGAGAAGATAAAGATACATAGGTTTTTGAGTGGACTGCCATATTTTTAAAAAGAGAAGATTCAATAGGATGAGCCTAGGACTTTGAGAGAGACCATTAGAAATGATAAGTACTTGTATGAACAAGGCAAGGGAAAATAATATTTGCATAAATCTTGGAAAGATAATAAGAAAGAGAAAACTGATAAGAGAAGGAAAGGATTCAAACCTCCTTTCAACCTAAACAATCCAAATACAAATCAACAAGAATAGTCTACTAAGAATGAATCCAAGAAGGAAGACTCCCTGGGAAAAAGGAGAAGGCCACCAATCCAATGTTGGGGGTGCAAAGAAAATCACATATAAAAGGATTTCCCTCATAGAGAAGATAAAATGAATACCATACACAGCATCCAAGAGGCTACAATAGTAGAAGACATGGGAAGAAGTATTCCATGAATACATGAAACCTTACAAGATCGACAAGAAAAATACCAAGCAAATATGATTGAAGTGGAAGGTATGATCATTAATAAACCTGTTACTATTTTAATTGACATGGGATAAATACAATGTTATATTGATCCTAAAGTAGTGGACAAATTACATATAGAGAAAAGTAAGCTTGAAAAATCAAGTTTGGTTCAGCTAGCCACTGGAACCAAAAGAAGAATCAATGAGACTATCAGAGGTTGTACAATAAGTCTGAATAGATTAAATACATTTTTTGACCTAAATTTCATACCATTGGGATCTTATGATATCCTAATCGAAATGGATTGGTTGGAGACACATCATGTTGTCCTAGATTGCCATAACAAGACATTTACATGTATTGATGAAGAAGGAAAACTGAGCATTGTGAAAGGAATTCCAAGAACCATTTCTATAAGAGAAATTCCATCCTTAGAGTTGAGGAGATGTTTCAGGAAAGTATGTCAAGTGTATGCAACTCATTTGGAAGAGCAAGAAATGACAAAAGGGCCAAGCCTAGATGATTTTTCAGTATTGCAAGAGTTTGAATATGTATTCCAAGAAATACCAGGATTGTCACCCAAGAGGTAAATAGATTTATCTATTGATTTAGTACCAGGAGCTACCCCAGTATCAAAAACTCCTTACAGAATGAGTACACCAGAATTAAAGGAACTACAAATGCAATTGGAAGAATTGTTGAAGAAAGGGTACATATTCCAAAGTGTTTCACCTTGGGGAGCACCAATACTCTTTGTCAAAAAGAAGGATGCAACATTGAGGCTGTGTATTGACTTTAGACAGCTGAATAAATCCATTGTAAAGAATAAATACCCTCTACCCCGAATTTATGACTTCTTTGATGAACTAAGAGGAGCAAAGATATTTTCAAAGATAGACTTAATATCAAGATACCATCAAGTAAGAATCAAGGAAGAAGACATCAGTACGACAACCTTTAGAACCAGATATGGACATTATGAATTAGTAGTGGTGTCATTTGGACTAACCAATGCACCAATTGTCTTTATGTGCTTAATGAATGGCATATTCATAAATTATCTGGATAAGTTTTCCATTGTGTTTTTGGATGACATAATTATTTATTCTAAGTCTAAGGAAGAACATGAACATCACTTGAGGTTGGTGTTGCAAGTGATGAGGGAACATCAACTTTATGTCAAGCTTAGTAACTGTTCTTTTTACCAAGAACATATCCATTATTTGGGGCACATTTTTTCAGAAGAATGTATAGCCATAGATCCAGAGAATATTGAAGCCACTAGAGGATGGTCAACACCCAGGAATGTTTCATAAGTCAGATATTTTATGGGATTAGTTGAATACTACATGAGGTTTATAACAGGGTTCTCTAAGATTGTTCATCCCATTACTTCTTTGCAAAATAAGGGAATTAAGTTTGGATGGAAAACATAGTGTGAAGAGAACTTTAATTTGTTAAAGGAATTACTTACTAGTGCACCTATTTTAAATATTGTTGACCCAAATGAGAATTTTGTGGTATGTACAGATGCATGCAAGGAAGGAATTGGTGGAGTCCTCACTCAAAATGAATATGTCATTATTCATGATTCCATAAATCTTAAAGAACATGAGTGGAATTATGCCACACATGATTTGGAGCTTACTACCATAGTTCATGCATTGAAGATGTGGAGGCATTATCTCATGGAAAAGAAAGTTGAATTAAGGATAGACCCTAGTGGTCTGAAATATCTTTTTGAACAACCAACTTTGAATGCTTGCCAGACAAGATGGATGTAATTTTTAAGTGAGTATGAATTTGAAATCAAGCATATCAAGGGAAAGGAAAACAAAGTTGTTAATGAACTTAGTAGAAGAGTACATCACATGCATGCTACAACTATTAGTATGCATCAATCAGATTTGAAGAGAAAAAAAATAGATGTTGTTACAGATCAACATTACCTACAGGTAAAAGAAAGTTTACAGTAGGAAATTGTATAGAAAAAAATTAAAGAGTATGAGATTAAGGAATATGGATTACTTATGCATAATAATAGAATTTATATTCCTAGTTATGGTGAACTTAGGAATTTGGTATTAAAAGAAATTCATAATGTTCCATATATACCCCAGTATCAAAAACTCCTTAGAGAATGAGTACACCAAAATTAAAGGAACTACAAATGCAATTGGAAGAATTGTTGAAGAAAGGGTACAT
>SNQJ01S0035716.1:12335-23439 GCA_010110895.2 Picea sitchensis
AAAAATAGATGTTGTTACAGATCAACATTACCTACAGGTAAAAGAAAGTTTACAGTAGGAAATTGTATAGAAAAAAATTCAAGAGTATGAGATTAAGGAATATGGATTACTTATGCATAATAATAGAATTTATATTCCTAGTTCTGGTGAACTTAGGAATTTGGTATTAAAAGAAATTCATAATGTTCCATATATACCCCAGTATCAAAAACTCCTTAGAGAATGAGTACACCAAAATTAAAGGAACTACAAATGCAATTGGAAGAATTGTTGAAGAAAGGGTACATATTCCAAAGTGTTTCACCTTGGGGAGCACCAATACTCTTTGTCAAAAAGAAGAATGAAACATTGAGGTTGTGTATTGACTTTAGACAGCTGAATAAATCCATTGTAAAGAATAAATACCCTCTACCCCAAATTTATGACTTCTTTGATGAACCAAGAGGAGGAAAGATATTTTCAAAGATAGACTTGATATCAGGATACCGTCAAGTAAGAATCAAGGAAGAAGACATCAGTACGACAACCTTTAGAACCAGATATGAACATTATGAATTAGTAGTGGTGTCATTTGGACTAACCAATGCACCAATTGTCTTTATGTGCTTAAGGAATGGCATATTCAGAAAGTATCTGGATAAGTTTTTCATTGTGTTTTTGGATGACATAATTATTTATTCTAAGTCTAAGGAAGAACATGAACATCACTTGAGGTTGGTGTTGCAAGTGATGAGGGAACATAAACTTTATGTCAAGCTTAGTAAGTGTTGTTTTTACCAAGAACATATCCATTATTTGGGGCACATTTTTTCAGAAGAATGTATAGCCATATATCTAGAGAATATTGAAGCCACTAGAGGATGGTCAGCACCCAGAAATGTTTCATAAGTCAGATATTTTATGGGATTAGTTGAATACTACATGAGGTTTATAACAGGGTTCTCTAAGATTGTTCATCCCATCACTTCTTTTCAAAATAAGGGAATTAAGTTTGAATGGAAAACATAGTGTGAAGAGAGCTTTAATTTGTTAAAGGAATTACTTACTAGTGCACCTATTTTAAATATTGTTGTCCCAAATGAGAATTTTGTGGTATGTATAGATGCATGCAAGGAAGGAATTAGTGGAGTCCTAGCTCAAAATGGATATGTCATTAGTTATGAGTCCATAAATCTTAAAGAACATGAGTGTAATTATGCCACACGTGATTTGGAACTTACTACCATAGTTCATGCATTGAATATGTGGAGGCATTATCTCATGGGAAAGCAATTTGAATTAAGGATAGACCATAGTGGTCTGAAATATCTTTTTGAACAACCAGCTTTGAATGCTTGATAGACAATATGGATGTAATTTTTAAGTGAGTATGACTTTGACATCAAGCATATCAAGGGAAAGGAAAACAAAGTTGTTAATGCACTTAGTAGAAGAGTACATCACATGCATTCTACAACTATTAGTACGCATCAATCAGATTTGAAGAGAAAAAAATTAGATGTTGTTTTTACATATCATCATTACAGATCAGGATAAGAAGAAAGAAAAATCTGATAAGAGAAGGAAAGGATTCAAACCTCATTTCAACATAAACAATCCAAATACAAATCAATAAGAACAGTATACTAAGAATGAATCCAACAAGGAAGACTCCTTGGGAAAAAGGAGAAGACTACCAATCCAATGTTGGGGGTGCAAAGAAAATCACATATAAAAGGATTTCCCTCATAGAGAATACAAAATGAATACCATGAACAACATCCAAGAGGCTACAATGGTAGAAGGCATGGGCAGAAGTATTCCACGAATACATGAAACCTTACAAGATCGACAAGAAAAATAACAAGCCCATATGATTGAAGTGGAAGGTAAGATCATTAATCAAACCGTTGTTATTTTAATTGACACATGATAAATACATTGTTACATTGATCCTAAAGTAGTGGAAAAATTACATATAGAGAAAAGTAAGATTGAAAAATCAAGTTTGGTTCAGCTAGCCACTGGAACCAAAAGAAGAATCAATGAGACTATCAGAGGTTGTACAATAAGTCTGAATCGAGTAAATACATTTTCTGACCTAAATTTCATAGCATTGGGATCTTATGATATCCTAATTGAAATGGATTGGTTGGAGACACATCATGTTGTCCTATATTGTCATAACAAGACATTTACATGTATTGATGAAGAAGGAAAACTGAGCATTGTGAAAGGAATTCCAAGAACCATTTATATAAGAGAGATTTCATCCTTAGATTTGAAGATATGTTTCAAGAAAGGATTTCAAGTGTATGCAACTCATCTGGAAGAGCAAGAAAAGAGAAAAGGGCCAAGCCTAGATGATTTTTCAGTATTGCAAGAGTTTGAATATGTATTCCAAGAAATACCAGGATTGCCACCCAAGAGGTAAATAGATTTCTCTATTGATTAAGTACCAAGAGCTACCCTAGTATCAAAAACTCCTTATAGAGTGAGTACACAAAAATTAAAGGAACTACAAATGCAATTCGAAGAATTGTTGAAGAAAGGGTACATATTCCAAAGTGTTTCACCTTGGGGAGCACCAATACTCTTTGTCAAAAAGAAGGATGCAACATTGAGGTTGTGTATTGACTTTAGACAACTGAATAAAGCCATTGTAAAGAATAAATACCCTCTACCCCGAATTTATGACTTATTTGATTAACTAAGAGGAGAAAATATATTTTCAAAGATAGACTTGAGATCAAGATACCATCAAGTAAGAATCAAGGAAGAAGACATCAGTACGACAACCTTTAGAACTAGATATGGACATTATGAATTAGTAGTGGTGTCATTTGGACTAACCAATGCATCAATTGTCTTTATGTGCTTAATGAATCGCATATTCATAAAGTATCTGGATAAGTTTGCCATTGCGTTTTTGGATGACATAATTATTTATTCTAAGTCTAAGGAAGAACATGAACATCACTTGAGGTTGGTGTTGCAAGTAATGAGGGAACATCAACTTTATGTCAAGCTTAGTAAGTGTTCTTTTTACCAAGAACATATCCATTATTTGGGGCACATTTTTTCAAAAGAATGTATAGCCATAGATCCAGAGAATATTGAAGCCACTAGAGGATGGTCATCACCCAGGAATGTTTCATAAGTCAAATATTTTATGGGATTAGTTGAATACTACATGAGGTTTATGACAGGGTTCTCTAAGATTGTTCATCCCATCACTTATTTGTAAAATAAGGGAATTAAGTTTGAATGGAAAACATAGTGTGAAGAGAGCTTTAATTTGTTAAAGGAATTACTTACTAGTGCACTTATTTTAAATATTGTTGACCCAAATGAGAATTTTGTGGTATGTACAGATGCATGCAAGGAAGGAATTGGTGGATTCCTCGCTCAAAATGGATATGTCATTAGTTATGAGTCCATAAATCTTAAAGAACATGAGTGGAATTATGCCACATGTGATTTGGAACTTACTACCATAGTTCATGCATTGAATATGTGGAGGCATTATCTCATGGGAAAGCAAATTGAATTAAGGATAGACCATAGTGGTCTGAAATATCTTTTTGAACAACCAACTTTGAATGCTTAACAGACAACATGGAAGTAATTTTTAAGTGAGTATGAATTTGACATCAAGCATATCAAGGGAAAGGAAAACAAAGTTGTTAATGCACTCAGTAGAAGAGTACATCACATGCATGCTACAACTATTAGTATGCATCAATCAGATTTGAAGAGAAAAAAAATTAGACGTTGTTGTTACAGATCAACATTACCTACAGGTAAAAGAAATTTTACAGTAGGAAACTGTATAGAAAACAATTAAAGAATATGATATTAAGGAATATGGATTACTTATGCATAAGAATAGAATTTATATTACTAGTTCTGGTGAACTTAGGAATTTGGTATTAAAAGAAATGCATAATGTTCCATATGTTGGACATCCTAGTTACCAGAAAATAATAGCAGCAGTACGAATTCTATTCTTTTTTCCAAGAATGAAGAAGGATGTTATTGATTACATTTCTATATGTATGGAATGTTAGAGAGTGAAGGTTGAGAATATACACCTACCGGGTTTTCTACAACCATTACCAATTCTAGAAAAGAAATGGGAAGTGGTAACCATTGATTTTATAACCAACTTTCCCAGGACAACAAGGCCACATGATTCAATAATGTTAGTTATTGATAAATTGACAAAGGCTTCTCATTTTGTTTCTTTAAAGATGACTCGTATAACAACTAATATTGCACAAATTTACATGAGGGAAATTGCTAGGTTGCATGGGATACCTAAGTAAATTGTCTCAAATAGAGATACTAAGTTTACTTCAAATTTATGGAGGGGATTATTTGATGGATTTAGTACAAATCTGGACTTTAGCACATCATACCATCCACATTCATATGGGAATACTAAGAGATTCAACCTAGTGATTGAGGACATGTTGAGAATGTATGTGATGGATAAACCATCTAAATGAGAAGATTACTTGCATTTGGTTGAGTTTTCCTATAATAATGGGTATCAAAATTCATTGAAGATGAGCCCATTTGAAGGTTCGTATGGTGGAAAATGAAACACTCTAGTGAATTGGGATAACCCAACAAAAAGAGTAGTACTTGGGCCAGAATTGATCAAGGATATGGAAGACTACATTGTTAAAATTAAGAAGAATTTGAAGGTAGCATAAGATAGAAAAAAGAGTTGTGTAGATAAGAACATGACATCTAGAGAATTTAAAGTGGGAGAGCATGTGATTTTGAAAGTGAATCCCAAGAAGAGCTCATTAAATTTTGGCATTTGTACAAAGATAGCAACCAAATTATGTGGTCCATTTGATATATTGGATAGAATAGGGCCAATTGCATACATGCTTGCATTGCCTGCTTCCATGAATGTGCATAATATATTTCATGTCTCTTTATTAAAAAATATGTACATGATTCTAAAAATGTTATTGATTGGAATTTGATTCAAGTGGAGCCAGAACGAAACTTTTAGATCCAGTCGGTGCGCATATTGGACAAAAAAATCAAAATTCTCTAGAATCAAGTCATAGAATTGGTAAAAATTTAGTGGACCTGCTATGGTCCTGAATATGCTACTTGCGAGCATGAAGATGATATGCAGGCATATTACCTGTGACGTTTTGAAGAATTTTGAAATTTTGATTTTTGTTTTGTATATGCACTAAGGACAATGCCAAAATAAGGGGGAGGGGAATTTAATACCCCAGTTTTGAGTCCCCAATTTAAATAATGTATTTTGTTTATTTGATGAAAGGTTGGAACACCCAAACAATTAAAAGAGGCTAAAGTGCCTACGAAATGTAATACTTTGATCATTGCAAATAATAAAATACATTGCAGGCTATAAGACAGACAAGGACAAGATTTATAGAGGGCTATGATTCCACAAGAGAGGGGGATAAAGGGGCTAAGTCTTTTTATTATATTTTATTTACCCATCTTGGTTTTAATTGAGAAAAGTGGTTACATGAGCTTCTTGGGGGGAAGGCCATGTGGTTCTTGATTTCATGTAATTATATAAAAACCTCTTGTGGGATATTTGGGAGTTATTCTCCATTCACTCTTTCACTCCTCATTTTGGGTTATTCATTCATTGTTGCTCATTCATTATTCCTCTTTCATTATTGTTCTTGGTTTGGTACATGGGGACTAATTGTTGAGGAAAGAAGCCATTGTTTTTTGGCTGTAGTAATTACTAGTGTATTCCATCCACGAATTGGTGCCTGCATGCCTGAGATGCATTGGCACATGCTAAAATTTGTTCACAACTATGAATCCTAAGAGTCCCAATGTGGAGATTCTTGACCAGATGCATTGGAGCCCTGGAAAGAAGTGGACAACTTGAGGGACTACATGGCAGTGAAGGGGGTTCATTGTCTTTGGGTGGTGCGGGCTAGAAAGAAGAGAGTTGGTGTAGTTTGGATTGTTGTGTGTTGAGAAACATGTGAGAGATTGAGTACTAACTAGTTTGGGAAGCTGAGTGTCACTCTGGAACCTATCCTTGTGGATTCATAACCCTGGTTCAGGAGTGACCTACTATTGATACTTGGAACAACCATATCTAAGGTTGGGTGGAACATTTGTGGTTTGCAACTAGTTGGTAATTGGTTTTATTAAAGATAAGTTCTCTCTGTCATGTGTTTCTCTACTTGCATATTTATTTCCATTTTGTATTAATTATTATGTCTGAGATATGTATTTTTAATGTGCATGTTTGTTGGTTATTGTTGTGCATGGATTGATTAATCTTTCTTTTGAAGTCTAGCATGAATGTTGACTATTGCATGTGTAGTTATTTCATTTATTTCATGCTTATTTACAATTAATTGCTATCATAGTTCAAAATTAGTCTTGCCTATAATTGATCTCCTCTAGGTCATTATATTCAGTAGGGCCCTATTTGAGATTACTTCTCCCTAGTTGGACCAATAATTACTTCATTTTCCTTTAGTTTCCTCCCTGAGATGTTTACTTTGGTTGTCACATTCGGTAGCTTAAAAATGTAGGGTCATTTCCATTTTCTCAACGTCTTCTTCCTCTTACCTCTCACTTCATGCCTTACCTAATTATACTCTAATATTACCACCTCTTCTCTTGTTTTCTTCATTTTTTCCTTTCTCTTTATTTTTCTCTTCCTCTCATTCCCTTGTTGGATCCACGTTAGTGTTTCTACCTCATTCCTCTTTCATTTGATTGTGTCTCATTAATTTCATCATTACCTACTCAGTCACTAGCTTAAAGTCAATTTTGATGCAATAGTTACCTTCACTAGTGCTCCTCGAGTATCATAACCTCCCACAACCTTGACATGTTTGTATTAATGTGTCCACACCATGCCTTTACTCATTTTTCACTCATCGCTATCTCTCATACCTTTACCAACTATGAGCCTGATGTTGTTATCTCTTGCACCTTTTCCAACCTGGAACTAACATTATCACCTCTCACCTCTTTCCATAACCAGTTCATCCCTATTGTTTCCGCCTTTTTCATTTTTCTCTCCTCACCTTCAATCACACCATCCTTCCCTAAGATTTATTTTTTTCACCCCTTCCCTGCTTGGGGAAAGTTTCTAACCTTTGTGATATATGCATATAGATTACTTTGTAACTAAGAAGGCCATGCACACATCCTTCACACACCTCATTATCCTCCCACATCATCTAATACAAAATGGATCATTATATAATTCTTTATTGGGTGGAAAAATTAGAGGAATTGGCTTGTAGGGCCCATTTTAGTGGCCAGTCACACTTTGGATATTTGGGGTTTGAAAACTTCTAGAGTCATTTTGAGGAATCAAATGACACTTTTTGAGAATATCTCTCAACCCCATGGAATTTTCTTACACACCAAGATCTTTCTAATGGTGTTAAAATCACCTCAATTGGAGCTCATATGCGGAAGTTATGCCTCCCACAAGTTGACCTACCTTGTTGTCCACCATGGTACCCAGTGGATGCCATGTCATCCTCCACTACTCACACATGTGGGGATATCCACATGTGTAATTTCAAAAATATTCTAGAAGGTACAAAACCTAACACTAATTGAGGGTTGAGGCATGCAAAAACCATAACCCTATTTTGCTATCGGGCTATGTTAAATATTGGGCCACTGGGAAGACATGGGGGTTCCATTATTTTAGCATTGCACTTGTTTCATAGTTGAGAAAAGAATCTAGGAGTGGTATTTGAGAGCATAAAAAAGGAGCATGAATACTTTCTAGCATACATTCAAGCCACAATGTCAAATGAAACTCCATAGTGAGTGCCCCTTTCATTGTATTTACATTTTCATAACTGACTAAAAGAGAGAAGAGCATAGGCATCACCTTATAGTTTGGTTTTCTCTCATTTCAGGTTTCCCAAGATACATCTTGTGTTCATTTGTGTGAATGGTGTGTTCATTTTCTTGTTCTTTCATTTTTGTATTTCAATTATTTTCATAAATTTGAGCAATAAGATAGTGATAATAAATCTTGAATCTAAGGAATTAAACCTACATAATAAAATATTTTAGCATAATATGATATTTTTCACAAGGAAATGTTCCAATGGAATATCCAAGGAAGTTTACATATCATATTGGTATTAGATCAGTTTTATTTTGGGTATTTTTGGGAAGTTGCGGGATCCAATAATTGGTTTAAGTAAGAAGTTATAGAACCATATCCATGATGAATGATTCCATTCATAACAACCCTAGGGTTATAGTAGAAGAGATATTTGTGAGGCTGGAAGAGAAATTCATTGATATCTCTTACAACATGGCCCTCCTCATTGTAGATCTAGAGAACAATTTTGGACCTTTTGGGGATATTCGTGGCTCTAACTCAAAATTTGGATTGGATGAGAAACCAAGAGTTAGTGAAATCCCAGAAAAGGAGTTGAAAAAGTATCCTAAGAAAGAGAAACCAAGTTCTAGTGTCATCGCTCCTTCAAAACCTCTGACTAAAATGGAAGTGAAAGTGGACATCAAGCCCTACCAAGGTGAGATCAATGTTGTTAATTTGAATCATTGGTTGCAACAACTAGAAGTGTATTTCAATGTCCATAATATTTATGAAGAGAAAAAAAAATCATTTTCCAAATTGAAACTAGAGGACCATGCTCTAACCTGGTGGAAAATCCACACAAAGGCACTTAAGCTGGAGGGTGATCCACCAGTAACTAAGTGGGAGGTGTTTAAAACCCTCATCAAGCCCCATATTTACCTTATTGGGTATGTAGAGGATAAGTGGACCCATTGGCATCACTTGAGGTAGTGGAAAGGGAAGAGTGTGCAAGAGTACACCATTGATTTTAGGAAGATGGTAATCATGATGGGTATATCTCCCAAGAAGCCATACATACTCATCAAGTATCTGGGGGATCTACATAGTCATTTGAGAAATAAATTAATGATATTCAAACCAAGGATCATTGATGAGGCTTATGTGAAAGAACAATACCAAGAGAATATAGGCCACAAGAAACGACAACCAAGTGGCTCTAAATAGAAATACCACTAAGATTATTCCAAGGAGAGGAAGAATAAGTGGAAAGGAAAAATATATATATATATATGTTGTGGAAAATTTTCCCCTGTGGATAGGTAAAACACCCCTTGGACCAAGACCCCTTTGATCCAAGACAGAGAGAAACAAATGGTTTTCTACTTCCCCCCTAGATCTACACTATTTGTCAACAATCAGAATGAGAAGAGAAGGATAGGTGACTTACCTCTTTTACGTCAATTTTCCTCACTGTTCCAACCCTTGATATTTATGTCCAAGCTCTTGGTGCAAGAGAAATATTGCAAGGAACAAAGAAAAGCCTCCTTCTTATACACTATATTGTTAAGAAGAACAAATCTATCTATGATGATTTAGACAACAATAGATTTGCATATGGTGAACAAAAAAAGCATGAGGATAATAGGCCAAGTTATATATTAATGAAAATAAATCAATATTGAAGAACTTACAACCTCAATATTGGTGTTGTGACAACTCCTCCAAGCTCTCCTTTCCAGTCCCTTGAATGTCACAAAATTGTATGGTGCTCTAGGTTCTCCCCCCTTTCACTCAAACATGGCCTCCATTATATAGGAATTGAGGCATAACAACCATAGGATAATTTTGGGGATAGGATGTGATCAAATGAGGATTTGGTTGAAGCAACAAGATTGAATTTTCCTTGAATAGAGGGTGGCTCGAACCAATCCCTTAACCCACCGAAATATAACGGAAACAACCACACATAATAGGGAATAATGGTTGCAACTACTTCATCACCCCCCCATAATTGAGCTCATGGAAATACTATCACTCCCTTATAACTGAGCAAGGAGTGATGATCATGTTTTATCCCTCCTTTTATATGGGCAGGGGGGTGATGAAGGTCAAACAAGGCCAAAAACTCAAAGGAAAAGGTAGTGTTTCGACCTCCAAGTGATAGATTTATTCTTCAACATGTATAGGGTTTATGACATACACTTCCACAAGATGAAATTATGACACTTAAGTGCGACATTTGGTAGTGCAACACTTGCGACATTTAAGTGCGACATTTGCAACATTTGGTAGTTGGACACTTAGGTGTGTAATGGATGACCCCTAAAGTGTGAAGTCAGAAGAAAATCTTATGGATGAGAAACTTTACAAAAATATGCATGTGAGGGTGTTGGAATAGGAGAGTTGGGCAGAAGATGCAAAAAAACATCAAACAGTATATACATATCATGCTTGGAATACTCTGACTCAAAGAATGGTCATCGACAAATACATTGTGGATCCATGAAATCACTGACTAAGGATATTTCCACCAAAGATACAATGTGGATCCATATTTCCATGATGCAATCAGGTCGTAGCCATAAAAGAATAGACAGTGGATCTATGATATGAAAAAAACATAGTCATGGACCAATACAAAGTGGATCTATGTGACATCATATATATCAGTGAGATCGACAACATGATGTCCATAATGGAACCTTATAAGTACTCAAATAATCTCAATTGCAACCTGGGTGAGGCATGTAACAAAGATAGGTTCCTAATGGGTTCCTAGGGTCTTCGTCCCAATCTTGAAATGGTATGATTCTAGCCATGTTAATAGATGTGGTGATGTCGAACATGGTAGAAACCACTTGACTACCAGTCATTGATGTATATCGTTAACAAGTGTGAGGGAAATCACCAATGATGAAAATGACTCCCAAGGTACCCTAGTACAATCCAACGAATGTGAATAAATGAGATGAAGTCCAACATCCATGGAATCATTCGATTAGAGGCCAATGTTGTAAACCTATTGTCAAAGGAGAGGATACCTGCCATTGAGGCATGCATGTTCCAAGGTACTAATTGGTTTCTAAGTCTAATTATTGGATAATGTGTTGAAGTCAACAGGAAAATAGTCGTCGAAGGAGGGCCATGATGTGTCCCCCATAATCGACATGAAACTGACATAGGAAAGAGATGTAAGATAATGGTTTAAATGAGCACATAATGACACAAGGATGAAGGTTGGTAATACTACAGAGTGGTTGATTTGGGATGAAACCTCCCTTGAACATT
>SNQJ01S0035716.1:24328-53407 GCA_010110895.2 Picea sitchensis
AATTCAAAATGGACTCCTAAAAGTTGGCCAAAAAAACCCTGAAACTGGTGCAACCCATCTATGTGATGGCACGACCCATCTGTGGTGGTCGCTACGCTTCTGTGTATTTGGCAAAATTTTAAATTTTTTCAGTTTTGGTCAAACCAAAAGGTTGTAATATGGTAGGTAAAAGAGTTATAATATGTAACCATGGTAAATGAGGGTGGATCAATGTCAGTTTCATGCAGTTTTGAAATCATTAAATGTTTTTCAAAGGTCAAAGGTCAGCTAAGACAAATTTGGGAGTTGGTTCAAACCTCCCAGATTTTGTGTTTTGTTGTAGATATTTTAGGAATTTGACCCTGAGATCATGCATTCGACCCCTAAGTGGAGAAGAGGTAGTTTTTAGTCTATATGAAGGCCAAATGTAAGATGATAAAGGTTGGACCTGAAGGGAGAAATGGTATTGAAATATTACCATTCATTGTAAAGACTGTCAAGATGGTTTCAAGTGACTCTTTTTTAGGAATACAAAGACATCTATGCTTCAAGATTCCTGTGTCATTGTTATGTGGTGAAGTTTTCCTTTTTGTAATATGTTTTCTCTCTGGTTTCACATTATTTTGTCTTTCTTTATTGTTTATAAGAATATTATGTTCAGGATTTGTTTCAAACACCATGTTCTGGCTTTAAACAATATTCATGATTTTCTTCTTAAATTTGAATGTAGAATTTAGGTAGAAATGCTCTGCATTTGAATTGAACCCTAATCTATTCTTCTTTTCTATATCACAAAATATAAGGAGCCACTGACATGATTACCTTTCCCCATTTTTCTTTATCTTGATACTTCTGCAAATTGATCACCTTGACCTCTTTGAATCCATTGCCCAATGGCCCTCTTTTGTTGTCTCAACCAAATACTCAAAAAACAAACTTTATGTTATAACTAACCTAATACCCAATCCAAATAAATTTATATCATACAAATAGATCCTTCTCTGAGTCTTGGAAGGATAGGTCCTTGACTCCAAGTGGTTTTGTGGTTACTTCTATCAATTCCTCCTTCAGCCTGAGAAATTACGAAGTGCTAACATAATGGAGACCATACTAGGGAACTGTTCCTCAAAAAGCATAGAAAGTTCCAGATATGATTAATAATGGTGGACAGTGATCAGACACAAGAAGGTTGAATCATCTACCTGGTGACTCTAATCAGATCCAGATCAGTTCCAATTCGAAGACTCCACTAGAGGAAGAACCCAAAACATGACCAAGCAATCTGGAAAGATCAGGTATTCAAGCTCAAATTGTATTCAAGACATTGTTGGATTTATCTGTAATTGTTTTTTCTCTTATTATGATCCTGGTCAAGAGTATATTGTTGAAATTCATAATGATTAGTTTCAAGATGAAGAGGCTCAAAGGATTCAGCCCATCCCTATAGCCCTAATACACATTCCAATACCTGTAGATAGCCCAGTTAGACACAAACCGCGTGCTTTATCTCCTATTATTGTTGAAATTCCAGTTATTTATAAGCCCCTTTCTTTACCTCCTATACCTGTAAAAGTCCCAGACAAATACAAGCCTCTGGTTTTACCTTCTATTCTCAATGACCTCCCTGCAAATTATAGCAATAATCTACCCAAGTTTGATGGAGAAAATGAAAAGATCACTGTTGAAAAACACATTCAAAATCTTGAGGAATTTTTTGATATGTTTAAGGTGGAAGAAGATGATGTATGTATCAGGATGTTTTCCCTATCATTGCAAGGTAAAGTTAAAAATTGGTTTAAGAATCTTCCAGCTACAAGCATTAGCAATTTTCATCAATTTACGCAAGTTTTCCTAGATAGATGGGTGATCATGGGAAATGTTTTTCTCATCCTAGAAGAGTATGACCACTTGAAAATACACTCAGGGGAGACAGTGCATCATTTTTCATCTAGGTTCAATAAGGTGTATCATTCAATGTCTGCTGATATAAGGCCACCCCCAGGATTAGCTCACTTACATTTCCCAGATGCCTTCGATCCTGAGATGGCATTCCAATTAAGAGAAAGGAACACTGCAACCCTTGAAGAAATGAAAAAGATTGCATTTGATGTGGAAGCTAACCTGCTAAACAGAAAGGCAAAGTTAAAAGCAATGATGAAGGATAAAATAGAAAAATAACATTTGATATCTTCAGAAATAAAACTAGATATTTTGACCAACATAGTCAATGAAGTGATGCATAATATTAGCAGGAAAGAGGAACTTGTTGTTCAAATAACTCATGTTCCATTAGTTCCAGAAAGGACAAGGATCAATGCCCCCAAGCATCTCCCAGCTTAGCCTCGATATTCTGGACCACCTAATGACTATTTCATGTACTCAATTCACAACATAGCTAAAGATGAAGTTCAAAATCAGATGGTGGTGGAAAAATCTACTGAGATGATGTGCATGTTTGATGACCTTGCATATATAGATGATCTTCCCAGATATGATCATCAGGGCGAGAATTATATGGTTGATATTGAGGTTTATTTTCCAAATCAACCAGCACTATCTTCATGGGAAGAAGAAGCCTAGTTATCACAATACAAAAAAGGCAATCAAACTCTGCATACTAAGAAATATTGGAAAGAGGATAATGCAGAATTTTTTCAAGTAAGTGAAAAACGCCTTCCTCTGTGTTTTGCCTCACTTCTGAGAGAAAATTATAAGCAAACTGTCAACAGTAGGATTGGAGAACTCTCTTACCAATCAGATGAGGAAATCATGGATGATAAAGAACCTGTTTTAGATCCAGAGGTCCAGCCCTTGAGTCATCTTGAATGTCAAATCTCAAATGAAATAGCAGAGGCTGAAATAGATGATGACCTAATATTTTTTTATTCTATACCATTATGCTCAAACTCATTTTATATTTTGAAAGGAAATTTTGGTCATATTCTAAATGATGAATACAGAAAAGAGTATAATTTTTCACTAGAGCCAATGCAACAACTACCCCATTTGCTACAAGATCCAATAGTAGAGGTATTGGTTGACATATGCAGACAGAGTCCTGTTTCATTTGCTAGTCATGGGTTGAAAAACATTTATGATTTTGATATGATCAGACAAACAGCTTCATCGTTGTATTCAGCAAAAGTATCATTTCAAATCCCATCAGGAAAGTTGCAGCCATGTCAGGAAGTGCATGAGGATGTAAATAGCATAAGTACAGCATAAAATCATGAAGATGAGTTGATTGAATTGGGATATCCAATAATGAGTCAAGTCTATCTTGATCCAGTGGCTATTTATATAGAGAAATTGTTCATCACAGAGCCGCAATACATTTCTAGTATTTTTGTTGTCTGTTAGGTTTATCAAGCTCCTTGTAATGAAGATCAGGCTGGAAATCTCTATTACATATCATTAACAGATCTATTTCTAAGTTGGATGAAAAACAGTGAAAGAGCCAAGGTACCAGATCCAATATTTGATTGGTTATATTGGATATTCCATATTGATTAAGGTCATGCATTCTAATGTTTAGGATAGGATATATGTACATAAATAAGATCGTCAGATCAACATCTTTTCAATTATCATACTTACAGTATGCAAATAATCTTGTTGGGCAAGCACGTTGTCTTTTGTATTTATATTTTACTTCAAAAACTCAGTCAAATTCAGAATGAATAATCAGCTAGTTTCCAATCACTAAGTTGCAAGACAGATCAAGATACAGGTTGTGGGATCAACCCAATGAATAAGGATATTATATTCTTGACACCTTTTCAGGAGCTGTCATCCCCAATTGGAGCCTATGTTAGGGTCCTATAATATAGCCATATGTTCTCCAATCATCATTTTGGGAATTTTTCTGATTAGGTTGAAAATGCTTTCATGATAAAGTGCTCAGGGGTATTGGTCCAGTGGCATATCCAATGCTTCAAATCAGATATCCAAGTATACCCAGTGTTGTCACATGGTAAGTTGGAATTATGATGCATCCCCGTGAGTTTTTGAAAGGTTTTAGAGTGGCATAATCAGGGAATAAAGTGTAAATTTTCACATTATCAAAAGTGTAAGAGGCAAAAGCTTCTTAAAGTTGTAGTTTTTCACCAAGTATAATAGGGTAAGATGGGTTATCTTTTAAATCATTTTAACTCTTAGATATCTCAAGAGCTTCTTGCCACCATCCTGCAAACTCAAAAGGAGCAAAATCTGTAAAAACAAAGGGTTTTTTTTGCATTTGGGAGTGGTGCAACCCTTCTGTGCAGTGCGACACTTCTGAGTAAGGTTGGAAAATTGAGTTTTTGGAGGCCTTCCCATGGGTATTTTTTCGAGTTTGATGGCTTGTTGGAAAGTAGACACGTGGGGCTACTTAACCTTGTGTCTAGAATTCAAAATGGACTCCTAAAAGTTTGCCAAAAACAACCCTGAAACTGGTTCGACCCATATGTGTGCTAGTGCGACCCATTTGTGATGGTCCCTACGCTTCTATGTATTTGGAAAAATTTCAAACTTTTTCAGTTTTGGTCAAACCAAAAGGTTGTAATATGGTGTGTAAAAGAGTTATAATATGTAACCATGGTAAATGAGGGTGTATCAATATTAGTTTCATGAAAATGTTGAAAACATTAAATGTTTTTCAAAGGTCAAAGGTTAGTTGAGACAAATTTGGGAGTTGGTTCAAACCTCCCAGATTTTGTGTTTTGTTGTAGATATTTTAGGAATTTGACCCTGAGATCATGCATTCGACCCCTAAGTGGAGGAGAGGTAGTTTTTCATCTATATGAAGGCCAAATATAAGAGGATAATGGTTGGACCTGAAGAGAGAAATGGTATTGAAAAATTACCATTCATTGTAAAGACTGTTAGGGTGGTTTCAAGTGTCTCTTTTTGAGGAATACAAAGATATCTATGCTTCAGGATTCCTGTGTCATTGTTATGTGGTGAAGTTTTTCTTTATGTAATATGTTTTCTCTCTAGTTTCACATTATGTTGTCTTTATTCATTGTTTATAAGAAGATTATGTTCAAGATTTGTTTCAAACACCCTGTTATGGATTTAAACAATATTCATGTTTTTCTTATGAAATTTGAATGTAGAATTTAGGTAGCAATGCTCTACATTTTAATTGAACCCTAATCTATTATTATTTTCCACCTCACAAACTATAAGGATCCACTGACACGATTACCTTGCCCTGTTTTTCTTTATCTTGATACTTTTGCAAATTGATCACCTTGGCCTCTTTGACTCCATTGCCCAATGGCCCTCTTTTGTTGTCTCAACCAAAAACTCAAAAAATAAACCTTTTGTCCTCATAACTAGCCTAATACCCGATCCAACTAAAGTTGTATCATACAGAAAGATCCCTCTCTGAGTCTTGGAAGGTTAGGTCCTTGACACCAAGTGGTTTTGTGGTTACCTCTGCCAATTCCTCCTTCAGCCTAAGAAATTACAGAGTGATAATAGGTCCTTTAATGTATAATTTTACGAGCCCAAAGAAGGTAAAATCAGAGGTCTTTTCACATTTAGAGAGTCTGAAAAGATATTAAATAAGATTCCAACGGTGTTCTTTTTCTTAAATTTAGTCCCCCAAGCCTGAAAAAGTATAAAACAATACAAGGGAGAACTCTTCTAGTCAAGATTGACTAACGTATTCTATTTTCATAGTTATTATTATGAGGATGAAAAAGAGATAAAATGCCAGTTGAAGGACGAATATTTTTTGTTTAATGAGCTCAAAGAATGACGAAGTATGCTCTCATAAATAAGGTTGTTGGAGAGGAAAAATATCTCCTCTTGAAGTCCTTCACAAGTAAGAGATGACTCGATTCAACTAAGGTAAGAAATCTCCATCAAATAGTGTTTACACTCAAAGAAATAGCTTGTATGGAGGAAATAAGGCAATGTGAACATAGCAAAATAACTAGTTTCAATGGATAAAATAACAACTAGTGAAAATACCTAGTTTGTTTTACCTCTTTAGTGTTGCCTTGTTGAAAAGTTTCTCCTTTTAGGGCAGATCTTGGAATGTTGATCGTGGGAGATACTGGAGACCATTTTGTGAGTCATATGAAGCAGTTTAGTCCCCTCATCGTATTATTTCATTTCATATTTATCTTAAGTCTGTTTGTGCAAGTTTAGGGTTGATTTGAGTTGATCTAGGGCTCTCTTCGCACCCTAGGATGTCATTGCTCCCCTAAGGAATCGTTAGGAGCGATGAATTAGGGTTCATCACCATGTTTGTAACTAGAAGAGGATGAATATATCCATGTAACCCTCTCTGTGGGGGTGATATGTGTAATTTCTAAGAATTGTTTGCAAATATATGGTCAAGAAAGCATTGGATGAGGCTGAAATTTGGATTAATGATTTTTCTTGTGATGTGCAGGAAGTACTTGGAAAAAATGATTGAATGGAAAGAGAGAGAACATGATTTTGAAGACTTGGATTCTTTGCATGACCCAAACACCATGTCATCCCTAAGAAACTATGGTTTTCTTAAATTCTTCAAAACTGAGAGCCTGAGGAAGCAAGCGCTTCTTTTGGAGCATTTGATAATGATGTGGGATGAAAATGACCAACTTTTTCATGTGGGTCCTCATACTCTTGATATATAGATAAAGAAATTTTTCTTCTTAACATGACTCTCCAAGTGGGGGGCGCCTACTATTTTTTCTAGTCATCGGGGCACTAAAATGTCAATTGATGAATACATTGCTCAATATCGTAGGGAAGGTACCTGAAAAATCAATGGGAATATTCCCATCAAGGATATCATAGATCGCTCGTTACACATCCTCTTCACTATTACAAAGCTAGCGGGAAACACAGGGTCACATCTAAATTCAAGAGCTCAAATGGTGTATTCCATTGAATGCCTTGAGCCTAGAGTGTTCAACTAGTGTGGGGGATTGTTGGTGAATTTGAAAGATCAAATCACCAAGTGCAATATAGGGAGGAAGAAACAATTTGGGTATGGATCCCTTTTGGTATCATTCTTCTTAGAGCAGGTGCCTTTGATGCGCCCAAGGATAGATATGCTTGTGTGACCTTTGACCGAGCCACAAATGGAGTGTTGGACCGGTCTTATGTCCCAATTATGAGGTGGTCCCCAGATTTTCTCATTTGATGTTGGATTATTCTCATGGTGGGAAGATCATATTCCTATGATTGAGGACTTCTTGTATTCTGAGATGGAATTTAGAGGAGATATGGATATAGTGCTTCCTGAGGGAGCACGGTGGGACGCGTCAGGTATGTCTTTGAAGAATGTGACCTTGTAATATTTTTTTTTGTTATATATATATATATATATATTGTAGAAAGGGAATCTAAAAGAGTTTTTGTTTTTGTTTTGTAGATCGAGGAGCAGTGCGGCTAGTAGGTATGTCACCATTACACCGACGTGTAGAGGCACATTAGATAGAGGAAGATGATGTTGGAGGGCTTCTAGACATAGAAAGAAACTTGAGGGAGCTCACCATGGGTGTCCCCGCAATGTAGATGTGGGAGATTCTCTATCATCTCTAGAGGCACACAGTGGGGGTGCCTAAGGGAATTAGCCATATCTTACAATTGATGGCCCGAGCGATTGTCTGTGACCATGAGCACAATGTGTCATGGGACAAGGAGTAGAGAAAAATCTTGTTATTGGAATAATAAATCGAAATAAAATCAATATAATATATATATATATATATTGATTTTATTTCGATTTCTTATTCCTAAGTGTTTAATCAAATGACGGTTTTCATTTTTTCTCTTTTACATGATTTGGGATTATGTAATGTTTATGTATACACTAGATGCCAATATAACATGAAATTCATGAGTGAATCTGTCACCACGTTAAAATCCCTTGGTATATGTCGATATTGAATGTAATATAATGGTATTTCAAAGAGGTGAACCCTTAGATAGAGATGAAGCAATATAGGATCACAAATGGAATAAACACGGTTCAATTGAAAGACCATGAGTTGAGAGTCGAGACAAACAATCATGTGGGATATGACAAAATAGGAAGCATGAGTTAAATGTCCATTTATGGCTTGATATTCCACGACACTATTTGTCGCACGACCAAGGAAAACTCCTCTCTAACTTACTAACTCATTAGTGGGGAAATATATCGCCCAAGCTACAGAATTCAGGTTATGGGTACGTCGTCTAACACCATTTGTAAATCCAAAGTATACGAAAAAGGATGTCGGCATCTACGTATTCAAGCAAACAATGGGATATGTGGCCATAGGTGAAACAAAATCTCACACACAAAAGAAAAAATCACACCACATCTAAAACATACCAAATGTATGGTACAATAATATACAAAGCACGAATGTAGGATGGCCCTAAGCATAGTATTTTTTCAGGTAGAGCCCATTATGGGGCTCATTTAATGGTGTTCCATCATAATAAACTAGCTCATAAGCACCCTTTTGTAGCACTCGGTTTAAAATGTAAGGGTCATGCCACATGGGTTGTAAATTTCCTTCCCCCAACTTACCATGGTCTTGGTCATAGACTAAAACTAGGTCACCTTTTTCAAAGACACAAGGTAATACATATTTGTCATATTGTGTCTTGATGTGATTTTTATGTGTCTCATCGGTGAGAGAAACATCACGATATCTTTCATCGAGTTTTGTCAAGTACAAGAATCGTTCTTCCTCTGTAGAGGTGTTTGGCAGGAGTTCGATGGCCAGTTTAAGTGATGGAATTTTACATTTAATAGGTAGGAATGCCTCTAGGCCATAAACCAATTGGAATGGAGTAAACCCGGTGTCAGTCTTTATGAAAGTCCTATAATCCCAAAGTGTTGAGAAAAGTTTGAAGTGCCAATTTGAATTTTGTGTCCCCACCATTCGTTGGATCATGGTTTTTAAGACCTTATTAATGGCATCTACTTGTCCATTTGCTTGCAGGTAATATGGGGATGATTTTTCATGTAAAAACCCCAATTTGGTGCTTAACTAAGCCATAATAAGGTTTCGAAAGTGTGAACCGTGATCAACAACGATGGCTTGTGGGATTCTGAATCTAGTGATAATGTGATTGAATATGAATAACGTGGTATTTTTTCCATCATTTGTGAACATAGGCATAGCCTCAACCCATTTAGTGAAATACTTAATTGCGACTATAATACAATCATTCCCCCTAGCCGAGGTATGCTTACATTGCATAAAGTCGATACCGCAGTTTGGAAAAGTTCAATGACAACTACTAGATGAATTGGAGTGGATGAGAGCACGTTTTAGGCTAAAAAACTTGATAAGGTTGGAATTTATTAATGACATACATACAATCTTTGAAGATCAAGGGCCAGAAATATCCGCCATGCAAGATTTTATGGGACGTAGCCATCCCATAAATATGACCACCACATGCTCTAGAGTGGCAGTCATTGAGAACACATTCGACTTCCTCATGCGTTAAAAATCGTCATAAAATGGATTCAAGACCATGACGATATAAAGTGTCACCATTAATGAGGCAATGTTTGACATCGTGGCAAATATGACGACAATCTTCATGAGATAGCTAATGTTGAAAGCATTGAATTTGGAGATGCAAAGTGATGTATTTGTACCATGGGTCGGATGTGCTAATGAGGAAAAATGACTCATCACGAAGAGAGTTGATGGGCATAGTTTCTTCATTCGTACGGGGAACGTCGCACATAAGATCAACGAAAACCAAAGATTTCTTTGATTTTTATTTGGAAAATTCTAGATTGAATTCTTGGAGAATAACGATCCATCGTGAGTATTTTCCCCCTAGTAATTGACGAGTCAATATATGGTACATAGGGTTGGAATCAACAATGATTGAAGTTTTATGGAGAAAAATTTAATGTCCAAATAATTGGACAGTAATGATTTCTTCCAAAGCCAACCTCTCAATGTGTGAATAACGAATTTCAGGGCCCGTAAGGCTCTTAATTAGGTAATAGATCACGTGTTCTTAATTGTCTTCATCCTATTGAACCAATACCATTATGATGGTGGAAATGGATGTGACAAGGTAAAAGATATAGTATCATGTGTAATTGGGGGGATGGAATAATGGAGAATGAGTCAATGCATGTTTGAGATCATCAAATGATTGTTGGGCTTGGTCATCCCAAATAAAAGGGACATCGTTTTTCAACAATGGCATAAATCCTTTCATAATATATGCATAATTATGGATGAAGTGGTGCAATAATTTTTCCTTCCCTTAAAAACTTTGAAGTTGGTGAAGGGTTGTTGGAGGCGGTAATGATAAAATAGCCTCAACCTTTAAGGGATCAGCTGAAATCTCATCTTTGGAGACAATGAAGCCCGGGAGTCATTTGGTTTCAACACAAAAAATGCACTTGTGTGGATTCAAGCGAATATTATAGTGATGACATCGAAGAAAAATCGTTGTAAGATTCTCAATATGATCCTCTCGACAAGTTGAATGGGTAGGTAAATCATCGAGGTAAGGATCAAAAATATGTTTGATATCATGAAAGGCATACGACATGGCTCACTGGAAGGTGGCCCAAAAATTTTTAAGGCCAAAGGGTATCTTGCGATAAGAAAATGTCCCCCAAGGGAAACTAAAGGTTGTCTTGTGTTGGTCGGACAAGAGTATATCGATCTGATTATAGCCAGAAAAATCATCCATAAATGAAAAAATGACACTTTTGGAACAATTATCGATGATTTGGTCGATAAAGGGAGTAGGGTAATTGTCCTTGGGACAAGCCTTATTAATGTCCCTTTAATCAACACAAACTCTAATGGCCCCCTATTTTTCATAACTGGAACAATGTTGGATACCCATTCTATTAATGGTACAGAATAAGTAAAACTAGCCTTCAAGAGTTTTTGGACTTCCTCCTTAATGGTAGTAGTATTTCAAGGTTGTAGTGGGAGGAGTTTATATAAGACAAGTTTGACTCCTGGGTAGGTTTTGATCTCATGAACAACTATGGAAGTATCAATACCTAGCATTTATTCATAAATCCAAGAAAAAACATCATTGAATTCTTTAAACAAGGTCGTAAATCCTTTAATCTCATGAGGTGAGTAATTTTGGCCAATTTGAATATTTTCCATGATACCAGGTTTCATCGATATGTCGATGGAAATGGTAACTATAATTTTCCCTAAATTTCCTTCAGATACAATGTCTTGAGTAAGAATGGGGGATTGAGGGTTTTCGACAATATCAGGTGGAACAATGGATTTAATGTTTTTCTCTATTGTATCCATATCTGGAAGGAAAGATGATCTGTGATGATAATCTTCCCAATGTGACTCTTCAATGCTAAGAATCTCCATTATGGACTCGTCTGGTGGGAATGTATGTATGAGATAATTAAAAGAGGGAAGAGAGGAATTTATCCAGGATGGTAGAGAGAATGGATCTGATGCCACGAGATGTTGGTCATTAGAATACGGGATGTAAGAGCAAAATTGAATCACATGATATGCATCCTCTGCTGGACTAAGTGGCATGGTGTCACCTAGTGATTCAATTTCAGATGGGCTAGGTACTACCCAAGGATCAAATGACTCAGGGTATTATCATACTATAGTTGAAGGCATGTTTATCATGAAAACCTAATGTGGGGGATCAGGGGTAGGCAAGGGAAAAATTCCCATGAGTGAGGAATATTTTAGGAGACATACCCCCACACTCTCATACTCGAGATTAGAATGTCACATGAAAGGGTTATTATTAGAAGAGTGGCTATGGATATCAGTTTTGCAATAATCAAGTTGGTCAATTGTCACACTTTTCCCTTGGTGGGGAAATTGCAAGAGGTGAAATATCGAAGATGCAACAAAATTAATTACATAAAACAAACTACGACCAAACAAAAAATTTTAATCCATAGTGTTATCGGACTAATCGGTAGGTGTGGACACTAACAAATCTCCCTAGATCCACCTGGATCTAGAACAAAACATTATAGGACATGACTATTTCCCTAAGTTATGACCATTGAATTAGCTAGTAGGAAGGGACAAGTGACATACCTTTGTATCGCTTCCTAGGGTCTCTGTTGCTCCCGCTTTGCTCCGGCTCTCTCGTGAGGTCAAGACTAAGACAACACAAACCAACCAAAGTGAAGATAGCAAAATATATTCAATCGTCAACTTATGTGTATGATCAAGGAATTACACAATAAAGTAAGAATGACTTTATGGGAAAGGGACATGTCGTTGTATCATATTAATCGAAAATAGAAGATACAACCTGATCACCTTGATGTTGCAAGATTCCTTTCGGTGGCTCTTGGTTCCAACACACACACTTGCTTGATTCTTGTATGAAGAATATCCAATTCCTCTTGATAAACTTGCTAGAGTCTCCAAGCTCCTGTTCAAGCTAGGCCCTTCACACAATTCCTTAACCAATTCTCCAATTAATCTTGCTTAACCTTTTCCATGAGAATCCCATCAATATATAGGAGAGGATGAGATGATTATTTGGATGAGAATGATCCCACAATATCAGGGAAACCAGTAAAATGACAACCATTCGAATGCCAACCCATTCTCTAGAATATTCCCTTCTAGAATCATCGAGACTTCATCTTTTTCCAAGCTTGAGAACAAGTTCGCACCCTAGCTATGTATCACAGTGCGAGAATTTCACCCCCTAGCTGAAGGCAGCCTGCGAGAATGGGTCATTCTCTCACCCTAGGATATAAGCAACCTGCGAACTCTCTTCAAAAATATGTTTTCTGGGAAGAGATGAATGTCACTTTTCTCAGGAGAAAGATCTTATTAGGAGCCTGAGTACACCATCATCAATGCACCATCAAGATGACCAAAATCATGGGTAACAAAATTCCCCCCAAATTATGAGGCCAGAATCAATGACAGCTGAAATACTTTGTAAATTGCGTGTGTGTGTATGTCGGAAACCAGGAGCACACCTAATCAGAAACCTGCAAACAACCAAGCATCTGCAGAATATCATACTAGTTCTGAGGTAGGCATTCCCATACTCAGATCACAGATGGATGACATTATAAGCATAGTTCATGGCCACCAATTATACACTGTGGATCCATGCCGTCAAAATATAGCATAGCCACCAGGAATACACTGTGGATCTATGTAAGAAAATTCAAATTGAGACGACATAGCCACGAGACATACAAAGTGGATCTATGTGTCGCAAATTATACATATTCCATCGCAACCTGGACAAAGAGATGAGATCGAGGGTCTTCAATCGTCGCCCGAAAGTACGAATCTAACCATGTGATTACATGTGTTGAANGACATAGCCACGAGACATACAAAGTGGATCTATGTGTCGCAAATTATACATATTCCATCGCAACCTGGACAAAGAGATGAGATCGAGGGTCTTCAATCGTCGCCCGAAAGTACGAATCTAACCATGTGATTACATGTGTTGAAGTCGAACATGGTAGAAGCCACTTGATTACTGGTCATTGATGAAACCGTTAACAAGTGCGAGGGAAATCACCATTAATGTCAATGACTCCCAAGGTACACTAATACAATCCACCGAATATGAATGAATGAGTTGAGGTCAAACATCCGACGAAATATTTCAATCAGGGGTCAATGATGTAAACCCACTGTCAAAAGCGATGAAACCTACCATTGAGGCATGCAAGTTCCAAGGTACCAAAGAATTTCTAAGTCTTGTTTACGGATAATGAGCTGAAGTCGACGGAACAAAACTTGTCACAGGAGGGCCTTGATGTATCCCCCATCAATGACACGAAATGAGTAACAGATTTTGAAGGTGAAATAGAGTATGATATAAGTTGGACTGGACACAGGGAAGGCCGACATGGAGAGAATGGACAACTGCAGATGGCCGACTCAATAGAGGTTTCAGATGAACTTCTCTTGAACATATGAACGACACGACCAATGATTTGGCAACATTAACTCAGAGACGACGCAGGGTATGACCTTGTAGCAAATCGAATGAGAGACAAATGGATTACCCAAACCAGATTCAAATAATGAATAGGGGGGTGTCATGTTCAAGAGCGACACTTACTGCCAATTAATATGAATACGAGAACACATCCCTTTCCCAAATTTCCCCCCACCATTTATGGCGAGTACCTCTTTAATTTTATAAAAGCTTGAGGAGGATAACATATGCTTATTGATATAATCTCATCCTTCGAATGAGTCCTTCAGAGTATGTTTTAACGAACCCTAGGAAGGAGTGGTTCAATCCCATTACGGGTCTGTCGATGTTTGTTTAATGAGTCCAAAGATAGAAAACTCGAAGTTTTTTCATGATTATAGAGTCTGGAAAAATACTTAAAAGAGAACTCTCTCAGTTCCTTTTTCATAAAATAGTTTGATGAGACTGAAAAAGAGATAAATTATCACCCAACAGATGCTTTCTTCAAATACTTTAACGAGTGTGAAAATAGCAAGGTTGCTCGGCAATCTTTTCATGTTTAAAGAGTCTGCAAAGAGCTTAAAGGAGACTCCAGGGGGCTTCCTTTTTCGTATATCCTTGTTGAACCTGAAAAAGTGATAAAAGTGTGCTCGATCGCGTTCTCATGTATTTTCAAGCGTGAGAACGGACAAAGACCAAGCTTGAGGTTTTGTACAAAAACCATAAAAAAAAATCAAAACATGCAATGAAGAAGAAAAATATCCGCGTCCCTGTGCATGAAAATCGAGGTCATTACGCCTGCAAAAGTCGTACTCAAAAGGGTATTAGGCATTAGGTTTTAATAAATAAACAATTATATAATCCAATAACATGGTAAAAGTAAATATAAAGGGGTAAAAGCTCTTTTTACCATAATCATTGGATTATGTTTCTTTTTACCATAAGCTCTTTTTACCATATTTCTAACTGCATAGGGTTGCAGTTAGAAATCATTGTAGTCTTGCGAGAGAGGATATAGTGCCGGAAGTGTTGGATGGCTTGGACGGCTGCCAAGGCCAGTTTTTCGACATGTAAATACTTGGTTTCAGTAGCCGTTAGACTTCGACTCAAGTAATAGACAACATGTTCATCGTTAAAATCATCCTCTTGGACAAGAACCATACCAATGGTGTAATCCGAAGCGGCAAGGTAGAGGAAATAATCGCGACTGTAATTGGGGGGAAAGATAAGAGAAGCATATGTTAGGGACAATTTCAAAGCTTTGAAAGCATTGTTTGCGATGGTGTCCCATACGAAATCAGACCCCTTTTTTAGGAGTCGCGTAAATCCATAAGTTATCTTGGTGTAATTCGGGATAAAACGACGAAGAAAGTTTGCTTTCCCCTGCAAACTTTGTAACTGGAAAAGTGTAGAAGGAGGAGGGAGATTAAGGATCGCCTCAACCTTTAAAGGATCTACCATGATCCCTTGACGTGAAACAATAAAGCCTAGAAGTTGGCCAGATTCCACGCAGAAAACACACTTGTGAGGATTCAAACATATACGATAAAACCGACAGCGGACAAAAATGGCTCAGAGGTGGGTTGGATGATCGACTCAGCGCATTGAGTGAGCGGGTAAATCATCCAGATATGGTTGCACGATGTGCTTGATATCGTGGAAGGCATAAGACATAGCGCGTTGAAAAGTTGTGCCAGCGTTCTTGAGACCGAACGGGAGTTTTCAATAGGCAAAAGTGCCCCAAGGACAAATAAAAGCAGTATTATGTTGATCCTCGGGAACAATGTTGATTTGATTATACCCGAAGAAACCATCCATCAGAGAGAATATTTCACTTCTGGCGCAATCGTCGACAATCTGATCGACGAAGGCGATAGGAAAGTTGTCTTTGGGACAAGCTTTGTTGATATCCCTATAATCAACGCATACACGGATTGTGCCTTGTTTCTTGTCAATCGGGACAAGATTGGAAACCCAGTAAGTGAGGGCCACCGGGTAAATAAATCCGGCTTTGAGAAGTTTCTCGACTTCGAGCTTGATAGCAACCGCTTTACGTGGTTGAACTGGATGAAGGCGTTGTTGGACGGGTTTAGCATCGGGGTATGTCTTGATCACATGTATTACAATGTCAGGGTCGATACCCGACATTTCTTCGTAGCTCCAGGCGAAGATGTCACAAAACTCTTTAAAAAGGGACGTGTAGGTGACGATTTCGTCAGGGGAACACGAAGCTCCAATATGCACATTTTCAACGATTCTAGGTTTGACGGATATGTCGAGGGGAATAGTGGGTAAGATATTGCTTAAGTTCCCTTCGGAAAACACATCGTGTGTGGAGTCGAGAATGGTTGAGATGATGACAATGGTCGACGGGGTCGAGATCCATTGGTAGTTCTCGATGGTATGTTTCTCCAGAAAGACGATGGAACGATGATGTCCATCATCCCAAGGGGTGTCCTCCATGACAGACATGATCATCTCGTCTGTGGGAAAAATGACACGGAAAGGATCTGGAGATAACTCACTGAGAGAGGGGGTAACAGGGGTTGTTGATTGAATTTCCTGATAGGCGGATTCGACCGCACTTAACGGCATTTTGTCACCGTAATGAAGATGATCTCCTGGGTCAGGTACTATCCATGGGTCGTGAGACGCAGGAGGTCCGTGAATCGAGGTGGATATCATGTTGATTGAAGCAACGGACGAGCGTGGAACATCGGGTGGTGGAATGGGGAAAGTACCCATTAACGAAGAGTCTTTGAGAAGTCCTACACCGACATTCTCATAACCCGGTGGGGTTTTAGCGATGAATGGTACGTTGCCAGTACGGGTATCCGAGTTAAAGAAGGCTAATTGGTCGATGGTGACTACCTTCCCTTGATGTGGGAAATGTACCACATGAAAAAGGGTCAACACAACTGCACGCATGGAATCGATCCAGCTGCGGCCAAGCAGAAGATTGTAATCAAGAGGAGCATCAAAGACTTCCACTTCGACTTGGACCGTTTTTCCTTCTAGCGTGATTGGCAACGAAGGAAGGACACTGTAGGGTTTAAAACCGGAGCCATTGAAGGATTTGAGAGTGTTCTGGGATTCATTCAAAGAGGGAGAGCCAATGGCTTTCCAACAAGTAAGAGACATGACACACGTTGAGGCACCCTCGTCGATAACGGTTCGACAAATGTTTTTGTCAGAGACAATCACTTGGATCTGGAATGCGAGGTTAGGGGGTAACCTTGGAATGTGATCTTCCAAGTCAAAAATTATTAAATTCGTATCTGTCGGGTCGATTCCACCGATAGCTTTCAACAGTGCTTTTCGTTGTGTGGGACAACTTTGAAGGACTTCGAGGGCTGACATCGCAGAAGGTGCTTGGGCCAGATCTTCAACAATGTTGTAGTTCTGGGCAGCACGAGCATGAGGATTGAAAGCCAATTTCTGAATGACACCCTTTGGGGGGGTCGAAGAACTGTGTCAAGTCTCGGTCAGTCGAGATGAAGAGGACCATTGGTAGGTGGAGTCGCGGGAGAGGGTTGTACCAATGAAGGAGGTACGTCATCAACCTTCTCTTTAGAGGGAGAATAATCTTTGGCTCGGGTGGTGAGTGCAATGTTGTTCTGCTTTGAATCGCCAATACACATCAATACATAGGATGTAGTATAAGGTGAGGGTTGGTCATGAATGACCAGTTGAGCCTGTTGTTGAGACGGGAAGGATTGGGACAAAACGGTCGGGGCAGGTGGTTTTGGGGCTTCTTGAAGGAACCTAGTGACCTCGACGCGTCGTGGACAATCCTTCATGTAGTGATCGTCACCACAGATAAGACAAGGGTATCGAGGTTTGCGCTTATCCCGATCATCAACAGGTGGAGTTTTGGTTCGCTCTGCTTGAGAATTATTTTTTCCTCCTTATTCTTACCCCTTCCCTTTTTGGATTTGTTTTTACCGGCTGGGGTAGATTGAACCACATTTACCTCAGAAGTCTTGTCAGTGGGAGGGGCAGGAGATGGAGCATTTTGAACATTAGAAGAAGTAGGTTTGGGGTTGGTGCTTGAGGCGGAATGTGGTTGGGCATGGAAAGTGCCAATCACACTGTCAGCTGCATGAGAAGCAGCTAGAGTAGTTGAAGTGGCGGAAGTGGAAGGACGAGGTGCGTCAGGTAGTAAGTCGTAAAGGGTTCCCGTTTATGAGTAAATAAGGTCAAGTTATTGAGCACGACTTATGGCCTGCTCTTTCGTGACCACTCCACCCATGGCGATGTCACGACCGATGTCGTTCACAAATGATTTTGTGAACCATTCTGCCAGCAACTGATTGGGGAGTTCGAGTTTGATGAGACGTCGTCTCCGTCACCACTCATGAATGTGATCAGATATGTGAGTGGCTTTGTTTTGTTTGAAATAAATCTAAATCTCGGTCCTCGTTTCATAACGGATTGGTAATTGGTAGTGGGTGAAGAAGGCCATAGCTAGGGTGTTTAAGTTAGTGAAGAAACCTCATGGTAATTCTATATACCACTTCGCAGCAGAACCTGTGAGGGTCCGTTGAAAAAGACGTAAACGAATAGAGTCATCCATCAATGAGTTGGATGAACACCAGAGGTGAAAAGTCATGACGTGATTGTTCGGGTCTTCTCCCGCTTTGCCATCGAATTTAGGGATGTCCGATGGTATCTTGGCTAGTATAGCAGGCCATTGGGGAGAGTGACGAATTGGATCATTTAAAATCCTTGACAAGTCTGGGAGATCCAAAGTGGCCAAGAAGGGTAACTGTCGATTCACATGTGGGTACTAGTGGCTTTGGGGAGGAAGCCCTGTCGGCAAACCAGTAGGACCATAAACAGTCTGCATATAATGTGAAGACCCGGGCAGATTCGGTGGTGGTTGTAGAGGATAGTAGCTCATGGGATTGTATCCTTGAACAGGGACGTGAGTTTGAGTATTAGAGCCCCAAATAGGATTGGATGTACCTGGATATGGTTGGCCTATATTAGGGGGTATAACGGATGCAACTGGAAGTTGTTTCCCCCCAATCGATTGAGGAGTATGTTGTATCAGATGATTCCAATACTGGGCCAAGGATGGAGGTATGTTTTGTCCATAAGGTGGGGTCGGTGGGGTTTGTCCTCTAATTGGGGGTTGTGTTCCAATTGGGGGAAGTGTTCCAATTGGGGGTTGAGTTCCAATTGGGATATGTGTTCCAATAGGAATTTGCCCGCCAAGGGGGGGTTGAGTAAAACCACCTTGGTGAAATTGTCCACCAACAGGAATATGGTAATTTGGTGTGAATGACGGAATAGTGCCACTAGGATTAATACTGCCAGTGGAGGACGAGAAAGGTCCTCCAAAAGGGGGTTGAGGAAGTGTCGGAATGAAATCGGGAAGAGAATGCCAAGAAGAAGAGGGACCACCAGGAGTGTCGGATGGGGTTTGCGTAGGAGTGGAAATGGAAGCATTCAACGCACAGTATCTGGGTGGTAGCGTCGAGGTGACACTGGGCGTGAGCGGTGTGTCGATGGGGGCTTGACTAACCACGGTAATCCCGGTGTGAATACTTGTAGTATCTGTGTAATGGACCATTTCTATAGGGATGGTCAAGATGTGGTCATATCGCGGGGCGTCCGTACCAGGAAAATAATAGGCAGTAGTAAATGGTATTGTGTCTGGGTTAGAGGTTTCAAAGAGAACAAGTGAGACAGTGATTTCAACACCTGATCCTGCACCAAAAAGGTCCCATCTAAAAACGCCCGCAGACCAAAAAATGATCTTGGCCCTCTACTCCTAGAAAGGGTCCAATGGGTGATCCAGAAGACACAACAACTAAGTCTCTGGAAGAATTCACTCGCATAATCTGTCTCTTAGAATCAGGGTGAATTCGAAAGTCCTCTCGAGTGTTGGTAATTTGGAAATGTTCTAGAGAGTCGGTTCATTCCACTTGTGGCGTGGTAACATCCTGGACTTCGCTCTATTGAGGAGAGCCCTCAGGTGAGCTTGTAGGCAGGGGTTGAGAACCTTCCAGATTCTCTGGAGATAAACCCTGCATTCTACATGAATGACGTGGAGGATCTATTGTGAACGAGTTACAAACTTACGAAGAAAATCTTATAGTCAACTTGGGTAAACAAACAGCATGCACTAGTAAACAAAATCTAGGAAACAAAACCAAGCAAACAAAACCTTCTAATTCTGAAGTCACTAGTTGGTGATGAAATCCAACGTCGCAACAACGAGACGAGAAGGGGTTGGGCTAGGGTGGAAAAGTTACGCTGATGACCTGCTTAACGGACTTACACCCTGGTGCAAGCTCCCACACATAATCATGGGTATACCCTCCAAGGTGCCCGAGTGAGTTTGGCTAACGTCAATTCCAGGTACCATGAAGACTTGCCCCTTCACAGTCACCTTGTGTAAGACCCTAGAAAGATAGGCCGCTAAGGTTACCACCGACAACAATAAATCCTGGGGGGACAGTCGACAGTCTGATCCACACGCAAGGGCAAGGTATCTAGCCCAAAATCAACTCAAGATGCTTCCACTCATCATTGTGGGTATACCTCCAAGTGACCCCCGTAATACGTGTAATATCTACACTGATATCAACAAAGCAGGGAGAGTAACTCTGTCAATATCAATGCGACCTCGGGTTTGACCCTTGTGTGAGAAGGGCTTCCCAGGACAAAATGTTGTAAATGGAATTTGGCACTCCTTAACACAAGATGCTATTGTGTGTTTTGTTCTTTGGAGAGTGTATCCCTCTACCTATTCCAAAGCACTAGCCTAGCTAAATGTTGGTGTAAAAGAGCCCTAGAAAAGAGTTACTAGTTAAATTTTACAATTGCGTAATGTTATTAAGGGTTGTTGTTACTCAAAGGAAATGGAGATGAAACTGATGTTTTATAAGACTCTGACCCAACTATGCATAGATGAGAATGAAATATATCAATTTTCATTCAATGAATCCTATGTACGGGAGGGAAGGAGAATTTTTCCGGACCAATCTTGAACTACGATACACAATTTCCTTTAAAATGCAATTGCAACGAATCACGCAATAATAACAATTCTCTATTGTTTCTTTTTCAATAATTTCAACAATTGATTTTCAATGTTTACAAAGATGAAAATGCTTTTGAAAGAAAAAGGTTGTTCACTTTTCAAAAAGGATCTACACCATGATGGTGAGAGTGAAGAAAACCAAAAACTAATGAACAAGCAATAGACAAAAACCCAACCCAATCTTTCAATGGAAACAAAAATGACAAGCAGACCAAACTAGTCTTTTCAATTGCATGAGAAAAGTAATCTTGCAAATAATGAGCAAATGAGAAAGACAAAGAATTTCAACTTTCAACCGATCGTCGGTTCTTAACCAATCAGGCACACTCAGATTCCAAAATCAGAGAGTATATATTTACCAAGAAAAGTCAAGAGATGAAAATCGAGAAAAAATGGACAGGAAGAGCCTTTGATTTCCTAAGACTGGTCGTGCACAAAATCCAAAGACAAGAAAACATCAACCAATGGTCCAAGAATCTCTTTTCAGGCACCTATACTGATCTGGGCAGCTTGAACATGCAAAAATCTTAAATCCAAAATTTTGAAAAGAAGGTTCGCAGGCTAATAGTGTTACACGGTGCAAGAATGGGTCATTCTCGCAGGCTAGATTTGAGCAGAGTGTGAGAACCTCGCACTGGACCTAAAAGCAAAGTGTGAACTCCAAGTATTCTCACAGGCCAATGTGGGGTTCAGTGCGAGAATGTCTGAAACTAAGCAAATTTTTGGAAAAAGACAAGAAAATTGAAGGGGCTTCTAGACTCAGAGGGTCTATCAGGGTATCCTGAAGACTCGGAGATTGATATGAATGGAGAAAGGTAAGGCAAGATCAAATGGCCAAGGAAAAACACCAAAAACCACAAAGAAAACGGGTTAAATCCCCAGTGGAGTCGCCAATTTTGTTATCGAACTAATCGATAGGTGCGGACACTAATAGATCTCCCTAGATCCACCTGGATCTAGAACAAAATAGGACAGGACATGACTATTTCCCTAAGTTATGACCATTGAATTAGCTAGTAGGAAGGGACAAGTGCCATACCTTTGTATCGCTTCCTAGGGTCTTTGTTGCTCCCGCTTCACTCTGATGCTCCCGTGAGGTCAAGACTAAGACAACACAAACCAACCAAAGTGAAGATAGCAAAATATATTCAATCGTCAACTTATGTGTATGATCAAGGAATTACACAATAAAGTAAGAATGACTTTATGGGAAAGGGACATGCTGATGTATCATATTAATCGAAAGTAGAAGATACAACATGATCGCCTTGATGTCGCAATCTTCCTTTCGGTGGCTCTTGGTTCCAACACACACACTTGCTTGATTCTTGTATGAAGAAGATCCAATTCCTCTTGATAGACTTGCTAGAGTCTCCAAGCTCCTGTTCAAGCTAGGCCCTTCACACAATTCATTCACCAATTCTCCAATTAATCTTGCTTAACCTTTTCCATGATAATCCCATCAATATATAGGAGAGAATGAGATGGTTATTTGGATGAGAATGATCCCACAATATCAGGGAAACTAGTAAAATGACAACCATTCGAATGCCAACCCATTCCCTAGAAGATTCCCTTCTAGAACCATCGAGACTTCATCTTTTTCCAAGATTGAGAACAAGTTCGCACCCTAGATATGTATCACAGTGCGAGAAGTTCGCACCCTTGCTGAAGGCAGCCTGCGAGAATGGATCATTCTCGCACCCTAGGATATAAGCAACCTGCGAACTCTCTTCAAAAATATGTTTTCTGGGAAGAGATGAATGTCACTTTTCTTAGGAGAAAGATCTTATTAGGAGCCTGAGTACACCATCAAGATGACCAAAATCATGGGTAACACATAGGTGCATAGACCACTTGTACCTCAATAGAAATGGTTTTCCCCCTCAATTCCATTGCTAAGGATTGCAAGATTCCATAAGGTTGGAAGCCATGTCCATCAAACACTTTGAGGGTAGTGGGAGACCAATTAATTTTAGGAGATTTGATATCCCTCCAACAACATAAATACATGACACAAGTTTAGGATCCTTCATCCAAAATAGTACGGTTGATCTAGGCAGAAATCGATGGCCACCCACCTATTCCACTGGCTCAAAACAAGGATTTCCACCTTGGCGGTTTTTCTACAGTTTTTCGGGTCCTAAACTTCTAGGGCCACTTTGGGGCCCTAAACAATATTTTTTTGGCATGGAATAGTCACACTTTAGGCTTTATCTAGATTTTGATGGAAAAAAGTGTAGTCCTCGGATAGACCTTTCCAACGAGCTATCGTGCGCCCCAAACAAAGATCGTATGCAAAAGTTACACCATTGGAAGTTGACGTATCAACTACCCCCATTTGGGCCAACAAACCTTTTGGCGTTTCATCTTATGGTGTTAGGGTTTTGGATTTTATTTATGTTAAAAAGGTCTTTGGAGCCTCATTGTAAACATCATCATATTCTTGTGAATGAGCATAGCTACCACATATCTTCTCAAAGATAAGCTTCCACCATTATAGCGAGTTCATTCACTCTGTATTTTTAGAGTTTCTTTACATTTTTGTCATTAATAAAACTATGCATTATTGTATATATGTGTTTCTGGCATCATATCCATGTATTTAATTGTTATATTTATTCCTTCATTTAGTTCTTAAAATAATTTGGATCAGTGGTATCAGAGTAGGATACTCCTTTTCGTTTCTTAGTGCATGTCCCTCACACGGTCAAGGTATAAAGAGTTGGGTCTCAAGTTATTTTCTCTTCAAGAAAACCGCTCTCTCCAGCCCAAGAAGCCTCCCATGGAAGAAGAAAAAAGAGACGAGGAAGTAGAATATCCCATCAAGATGTTGCTCGCGGAATCCCTCGTGCAACAAAAAAATGAGATGTTGGAGAATTTCTCCCAAATCCTTCAATGATTTCTGTCAATATTAGGCACGTCTTTATCAAGAAGTCGCTTTGGAGAGATGGACCCATTCAAGATACAAGTTAATTTCGATATTCCTGTATTTGAAGGTTAGATCGATGCAGATGATTTGGAAAATTGGTTAAATTTGCTAGAAGGTTATTTCTTTGTTCAAAAATTTTCTGACAAAGAAAAGATCACCTTTGTGCTCCTTAAGGCTCTCCCCATGTCAAACATTGGTGGGAAACTTACTGGGAGTAAAATTCCATAGAGGAGTCTAGAATATTTGGGGCCAAGCCCACTTGGGATTTTTTTATGGATGTGGTCAAGGAGAAATATTACCCTATGGGAAACTATGATGACCAATACATGAGATGGACCATGTTGCATCAAGAGAGGGGTCAAACAATGTCGAAGTTCACAAATACCTTCCATACCTTGCGCACCAAGTTAGGTATCAAATACTATGAGTGACATTTGGTTCTAAAATACCCTAGGGCTCTACATAGGTACATCAAAACTGAAATGGAATTTTTGGACATTTCATCACTCAAAGTCGCTTATCAATACACTGCCAAAATCGAGTAGAAATTTAAGCAACAGAACAAGCGGGAGTTAGGGTCTGCAAATCTGTAACAACCAAATTATGGTAAAGGTAGCCCTAACTCATAGAACAACCAACCTCAAGACCACCAGTCCAAGCCGCAGGAAAAGAAGGGTAATGTGAAGATGAAAAAGGATACTGGGAATTGGTGCGACTTCCATAAAATCCCTTGGAACAACACAAATGAATATCGCTCAAAAAAATAATTAGTGGTTGAGTTCAAAGAAACAGAGCCGATCCCCAACTTAGACTCTAATTCAGACAATAATAAAAGGAGACGGATAATTGATGCAAAATCCATTGCTATTGTTGCGACCGCAACAATACAACCAGAAAAACTAGAGGATCCCGAGGAGGAGGAGCACCTCTTCCATTCACAGATGTGGGTGAAGGGGACCCTGCTGCATTTTATTGTTGATAGAGGAATCCATAAGAACCTCATATTAGCATATGTCATCAAGCATTTGGATTTTTCAACAACACCACACCCACAAACATATAACATCGAATGGCTTCGCCAGGGATGATATCTTCATGTCAGCCAACAATGTCTCATGTCATACAACATCAATCCCTTCAAGGATTAGGTATTGTGTGATGTTTCCCCACTAGAAGTATGTGATGTTCTATTAGGCTAGGCATATATGTGCAAGAATCATGTTGTTTATGAGTCTCGACCCCGTAGCGTCATTGTTACTATGGGGGGTTAGCTCTATAGGATACCAGAGGTAATCCCGACTACTATCCCGACAAAAAAGTGTCACAAAGTAATCTCTCATACCGCAAATTTTAACCTCTTCACAATATGGTCACAAGGTGAAAAAAAGGAAACTGCAACCACTGCAGCCTCAGCTGAAGGCCTTTCTATCCAGCAGAAGAATATTGTAGAGGAGAAAAAATATATATTGTTGTGTCACCTACGAGGGTGACTCCACACTGCCCAATCCATCAAAGTTACAACATAGCCCTTCATACTCCTCATATCGCATATTCACCGACATATTCCTCCCACAATTGGAGGTATCATGCAGTTATATTAGTTGAACAAATCCAACCCCTCCAACAATAGGTTCATAACAACCTTCAACCAGCTAAGCAAAACAACTTCTTTAGAAAGGCAAGCAGTTCACCAAGGTTCATATTCGGAAAAAGCTTCCCCGTATTCCAAGAGAAATTGAAGAAATGGAGACCATTGAATCCTAAGGGGGGAAGAATGATCCAGGCGAAAAATGCTAGCAACCCACCTATTCCACTGGCTCAAAACAAGGGTTTATTTTTCTACAGTTTTTCAGGTCCTAAACTTTTGGAGCCACTTTGGGTCCCTAAACAACATTTTTTTTTCATGGCATAGTCACACTATAGGATTTAGCCATGGTGTGATGGAAACATATGTAATCCTTGGATACACCTTTCTAACGAGCTATCATGCACCCCAAATGGAGATCGTATGCAAAAGTTATGCCCTTGTGAAGTTGACATATCAACTACCCCCATGAGGGCCCACAAACCTTTTGGTGTTTCATCTTCTGGGGTTAGGGTTTTGGATTTTATTTATGTTAAAAAGGCCTTTATATCCTCATTGTAAACATCATCATATTCTTGTGAATGAGCATCGCCACCGCATCTCTTCTCAAAGATAAGCTGCCGCCATTCTAGCGAGTTCATTCACTCTGTATTTTTACAGTTTCTGTACATTTTTGTCATTAATAAAAATTGTGTATTATTGTATCTCTATGTTTTTCGAATTATATCTATGTATTTACTTGTTATATTTTTTCCTTCATTTCATTCTCAAAATAATCCATATAAACAATGGATAATGTTCCCATGAACAACTATGTGAATTTGAAATGCAGGGTGTGGGTGAGCCTTGATTTGAAATATTCCAGGTTAAACATGATAATATTAGATGCCTCTAGATCCACAAATACAATATCTCACAATAGGGTTCTATGTTGGATAGGACAGTTCTTTAGAACTTTGAGGATCCCCAATGGAGTCACCAATTTTCCGTTGTGGAAACGTTTCCCCTGTGGACAGGTAAAACCCCACTTGGACCAAGACCCCTTTGATACAAGACAGAGAGAAACAAATGGTTTTCTACTTTCCCCTTAGATCCACTCTATATGTCAACAATCATAATGAGAAGAGAAGGATAAACGACTTACCTCTTTTATTTCATTTTTCCTCATTGTTCCAGCCCTTGATCTTGATGACCAAGCTCTTGGTGCAAGAGAAATCCTACAAGGAACAAAGAAAAACCTCCTTCTTCTACACTATATTGTTAAGCAAAACAGATATATCTATGATGAATTAGACAACAATAAATATGTGTATGGTGAAAAACACAAGCATGAGGAGAATATGCCAAGTTATATATTAATGGAAATAAATCAATAGTGAAGAAATTACAACCTCAATATTGATGTCGCAATAGCTCCTCCAAGCTCTCCTTTCCATCCCATTGAATGTCAAAAAATCATAAGTATGGTGCTTTAAGTTTTCTCCCCTTTCAATCAAGAATGGCCTTCATTATGTAGGCATTGAGGCATAAAAACCATAGGATAATTTTGGGGAGAGGATGTGATCAAATGAGGATTTGGATGAACCAACAAGATTGAATTTGCCTTGAATAGAGGGTAGCTCGAACCAATCCCTTAACCAACTAAAATATCATGGAAACAATCTCACAAAACAAGGCATGATGGTTGCCACTACTTCATCACCCCCTTATAAATGATCACAGGGTGAGACTATCTCTCCCCTATAATTGAGCAAGGAGTGATGATCAGGGTTTATCCCTCGTTGTATGGGTAGGGGGGCGATGAAGCTCAAACAAGGCCAAAAAATCAAAGGAAAAGGTAGTTTTTCGACCTCCAAGTGATAGATTTCTTATTCAACATGTCTAGGGTTTATGACACACACTTCCACAAGATGAAATTGTGACACTTGAGTGTGACATTTGGTAGTGCGACAATTACAACATTTGTGACATATAAGTGCGACATTTGGTAGTGTGACACCTTGGTGTGTAAAAGAATGACATTTGCTTCACATTAGTGCAAGGATGCAAACAACCACTAGTGTATATTTTAACCGTGTACAATATTTACTGCAAACATATTTTCAGTAAAAGAACAAAAAAGATACAATCACAAATACAAACATTACACAGATATTTTTCCCCTGGAAACCCAAACCGAGAAAACCAACACTTTCTATATTCATTCATTATGATACATTGTTTACAATACAATATACATATAGGTGACAATGACATCCAAAACCCTAAACCAATGACCTGGATTAGTCAACAACCCTAATTCCTTAACCATAAATAGAAAACCATTGACAAAAACCTTGTGCCGAAAAATTGTCCAACAATGGACATGAAAATCGAGGAAACACAAAAACGAGGCAAAAATGCGACACGTTCCCTGAGGCAAAAAAAAATTCTCATGAAAATAATATAACACATACCCAACATTCTCCCACTTGTTTCTTTCTTTGCATATAGGGGGTTACAGGGTTACATAGTCAATAATCCATGGAAGAAATGCCTATGGATCCTCTACACCAAGAGAACTTCTCAGTGCTCACAGATTTTGTTAATGAATCTGCAACATTCTTCAAAGTGTCCACCTTAATCAACAACACTTTCTTTTCTTCAACCATGTCTCTCACAAAGTGATATTGAATATCAATATTCTTTGTCTTTTAATGATAAGTCGGGTTCTTCTCCGGAAAAATTGCACTCTAACTATCACAATCTATTCTTACAGCTTGTTGTACCAACCCAATACCTGAACACAATCTTTGTAACCATAATGCTTCCTTACTTGCATGAGTGGATGCCATGTATTCAACTTCTATAGTGTAAAGTACCACTAAAACCTGTCTTTTTCTCATCCAACTTATTACTCCTTCAAACAGGTTAAACACATACCCACTTGTAGATCTACTAGGATCCAGATCTCCAGCCCAGTCTGCATCCACAAAGCCATGTATATCCAACACTTTGTCCAATCCCGATCTTCCTTGGTAGCACAATCCATAGCTAGAAGAGCCACGCAAATACCTGAAAACCATTTTTATTGTTGTCCAATACTCCTTCCCTGGTTTTGACATATACCTGCTCAAAACTCCCACTGCATGTGAAATGTTTGGTCTAGTACAAACCGTTGCTTATATAAAACTACCAGCTACACTTGCATATGGAACACGAGACATGTCCTCCTCCTCCTCTTCCTGTGTGTTGGGACACTGATCCATAGATAACTTTACACCAACATGAATAGGATCCTTGATTGTTTTACACTCCTGCATATTAAATCTCTGCAATATTGTCTCGACATATTTTCTCTGATTTAACTAGAGTTTACTATTTTTCCGATCTCTTTTAATTTTCATGCCCAAAATGAAATTTGAACCACCAAGATCCTTCATGTCAAGTTTAGAGGACAACTGAATTTCCACCTCCTAGATGATTTCCTTGTTGTTTCCTATCAGAAACATGCCATCCACATACAAGACCAAATAAATCAAATGATCACCAATTAATTTAAAATACACACAATGATCCTCTTTTCTTCTTGTGAAGCCAAGTCCCAACATATAAGTATCAAATTTTTGATACCACATCCTTGGTGATTGTTTTAAA
>SNQJ01S0035717.1:0-25303 GCA_010110895.2 Picea sitchensis
GGGCTTGGCCTTGGGGTATTACACAAGGCATGCTTGGAAACAAGAGAATAGGATTCTTTAAGATTAAATTTTCCTCTAGGTTAATAGCCCCATCTTAGCTTGTTTGGATGAAAAGATAATTTAATTTTACGTTCAGGAAACTCAGATTGTAAGGAGGATAATTTGGAGTGATCTTGAAGGGGGATATGGTTTGGAATGATAGACTAAGATAAAAAATTAGAGGAGTTCGAGCCAGAGTGCCAATAGTGATAGACCTTGCTGCCATGTTCTGCTTGAAGGATACCTTTGAGAGTGAGGAAGTTGGGGTTGATATGAAGTCAAGGAAGTTGCTGCCATGATTCTTCCCAAAATATAGTTTACTTCCCATCTCTAATTTCCCAAAAACTATGATTTTGAATCAGATATTTGTGTTTCCAAGTGGCATTCCAAATTAGGGACCTAGACTTGCCCCTTATCATTCGAATAAAGTATGATGGGTTGATGTCTTTGGCATATTTATTATTCCAAAGTTTACACCAAATTTCCCATTTTTCTTGTAGCCAATGCCACCAAATTTTGGCACCTAGGACATTATTGAGGAGTTTAGGGTCTCTCAACCCCAAGCCCTCTTTTAACTTGAGAAGGAAGAGAGTGTTCCAAGCCTTCAAAGCCCATTTTCTAATAGAGTTACCACCCTGCCACAAAAAATTGTGTTGGATAGCTTTGAAATCCTTAAGGACTTGTTTGGGGCGGCAAGAGTAGAGAAAAGATAAAGTGGGATAACTTGAAGGACAAATTTGAGAAGAATAAGGAGATCAAGAATGTTCAAGTATTGGAAGGTATAACTAGAAATGTTTTTCCAAGCTGAGAAAGGAGATCCTCCCATGAGGAATTATGAGTTGCAGATTCAAGGAGAGGGTCACCAAGATATTTGGATGAAAGGGAGCTCGAATAGAAACCAAGGATATAAGATACATGAAATTGAACATAGAGATGGGGCGTTGATTGATGGACGTACTAGAAGCCTCTCTGAAGTCATCCAGAACTTTTTTAAAGGCTCTATCTTCTCAAGTTGAAGGAAATCCCATGAACATAGTATCATCAACAAACTGGTTGTGAGAGAAGGGGGAGTCAGAATTATGAAGGTTGAGGCCCTAGAGTTGATGAGAATGAACAACAACTTTAAGACTTTGACATAGAGCTTTGACCATGAGAATAAAAAAGAAAGGGGAACAAGGATCACCCTGGAAAATACCTCTTGAAGTCCGAAAAGGGGGCGAGGGGGAACCATTGATTATCAGATAAAAAAGGTTGAGGAGATAAGCATTAGGATCCAACTGACTGAAGAGGGTTGAACGCCAAAGGTGAGGAGAGTGGCTCTGATGTATTTCCAGCTAATATTATAAAAATATTTTGACATGTCGAGTTTAATCAACATTTCATGTCTTTTGGTAGATTTCATGGAATGGACTTCTTCATGTGCAAGAGTGATGTTGTCTAATATCTGATGACCTTCCACATAACTAGACTGTTCAAGGGCATCCAAAAGAGGCATGAGAGGTTTCAAACGAGATGAAATAACTTTGGCTATGATTTTGTAGATGACATTGCACAAGGTAATGGGTCTAAATTGGTTGGTTTAAGATGCCTTTTCCTCCTTGGGGATCAAGGTAAGGAAAGTGGCATCTAGGGCTGGGAGGACACCCAATATTCACTAATAATCAACAACAAGGGCCCAAACATCATTCTTTATAGTCGACTAATAGTGATGGAAAAAATCTATGGTGAAGCCATCAAGTCTCGATGACTTTCTTGGAGCCATGTCCATTACAAATGCTTCAACTCCTGATAGGGTGATGGGGCACAAGTGGTTGGAATTGTGATCATCAACAATCATCATGGGTATGTGATGGGTTATGGAATGGATAAAAACATAGTGGTTTGGTTGAGGCCCGGTGAGAAAAGGTTTGAAGAAGGAGACCAACTCATGCTCAATATCCTAATGAGAGGTAGTTTTATTACAATGAGTGGATTTTAGTTAGGTGATGCAGTTAGAATTCCAACGATGAACCATTGATCGATGAAATAATTTAGGGTTGCACTCACCTTCCTTGAGCCACTGAAGATGGGATTTCTGTTGCCATAATATTTCTTCCTGGCATTGTTGTTCCTCAAGCTTGGACGAGAGTTGATTCTCTTGCTGAGATAGGGCTTCAGACCACCTAGAGGTAATGATTTGTTGTTGAATATTGGCCATCTGATATTCCAAGTCTTTCTGGGATTGAAAAATGTTTTTGAAGATTAATATGTTCTACGATTTAAGTTGTTGCTTAAGGTTCTGTAATATTTTCTGAAATCGAAACATTAGGGTACCTTATGAAACATTGACTTTATCCCACCATCAATTGATGTTCATTTGAAAATCTAGGTGGAAAAGCTAGAATTTATCAAATCTAAAAGGCTTCATGAAATGTGTGCTATGAACATCGAGATTGAGGCAGATGGGCCAGTGATCAGAACTTGCTACTAGGGGGATGTTGGCTTCCATCTGTAAACCTGAAAGCATGAGTGATTATGAGATAAGGAATCTGTCAAGACAATAGGAAATTTGTTAGGATCCACCCCATTGGTTATTCCATGTGTGGAGTCCATTAATGGTTTCAATGTCAATCAACCTTTGGTCATAAATGAAGGTGTTGAAGGTTATGCTGTGAGGTTATAATCTGCGAATCCCTCCTCTCTTTTTTTCCGCAAGGGAAGAGATAAAGTTGAATACCCCCCCATAAAATACAAAATTGGCATTCAATGAAACCAATTATGTTTTACAGTGTTTGCAAGAAGGAATATTTTTCATTTAGCTACTGTGGTCCATATACATTAATGGTCAAACTTGTGGCTTCAGAGCCAATTGGTCTGAATTGTGACGTTAAACTCCTTACTATAGAAAATAAATTTTCTAAGATGACTATTGCATGATTATAAAGGATAGGAAGCCCACCAACAAATCCTTTGGCATCCAGGGAAACAAATTGTTTGGTCTTCCAGATTTTTTGTAGAATAATATCTAGGGTTGAACTAGAACATTTTGTTTCTTGCAACATAAAAATGCTAAGGGATTCAATACACACCTTATTATGTAAGAGCCCTTGCTTTATCTTACCATTGATTCCGCGAATATTCTATGAGACAATCTTCATTGGAAATTTGGTGAGGGAGAGGGATGATAGGAATTTGTGATTAATGCATTCTATCATGAGTTGACCAAGATGTCTCCAATTTCCTACAAAAGTTGCAAATTTGACTTGCACCTTTTGTGTTTATCATCTCGAGGCTTTTTCTTTGGTGGTTTCAATTTCCTTATCTGAACTCCTAGCACATGATTGGATCCTTGAGATGGGTTTGGATCAGAGGGATCTTTCTTATGATTGCAAAGGGCTCGATGGACACGTTGAATATTCTCTGATGGGATTGACTTCATATCATGCCCGTGACATGCTTCGACAATACCTTGAATATCTATGCCTTCTAGTTCCATATGTTCAGGATCAAATTCATTGAAATCCTCCCCATTTGGACTCATGGTCACGTCCTCCTTGGCCAAGGAGTCCAAAGGGATTTTAGAGGTTTTTGGACGTTTGGGCTCATTAGGGTTATGGGCGGGGTTAAAAGATCAATGGAATTTGGGAATCCCTTTAGGAGAGTCATAAATATTGGAAAAAAGAGGATTGTGAAGGACATATCCCATGATTTCTTAACTATTTTTGGTGGAAGTAGATTTGGAGGGGCCAGAAGGAACTAATTTTTTCCCTGATCAACGCTTACTTGCAATCTTGATGAAATCCTCATCTTTCTCAAGTTCAGGCTTAGAGGATTTGGGAGGATTAAGCAGAGGGAAATCCCATAAGAGATGACCATGCCCGTGACGTCATCAACAAAGAAAGGGAATGAATTCATAATCCAAGATTTGGATCCAGTCCAAGTCTTGATAGCGAAGACAAATCAACTTAGGGATGGGTACATAATATAGATGTTGATTTAGACATAGGTCGTGTATCTTCCTTGTTTAGTTGTTTCAACGGATTTAATAAAGGTGGCCAACATATTACCTATGTTAGCCAAGATATCCTTGTCTTAGTATTCATGTGGCAGTAAATAGAGATGAACCTAGGATTACATTTCTCTATCCGGTAACAGAAATGCAAACTGGCTGAGCGAAAAAAATAGAGCCCATTTTCAAAAACCCTTTCTCTATCCTTATGATTGTGAAAGATAGTTGTAAAAAACCCTATGGAACCAAGTTTAAGATAAAAGCGGTCCTTGGGTTTCCAATGAAAGTTAATCCAAGTGATTAACTCTCGAAGGACAAATCCTTAGGAATTTTCCAATGAGTGCGTGATCCTTCATGTACTGGACATAGATTCCCACTTGCTTTGAATGTATTTCGTACTTGGGAATTTTGGCTACCTTTGGGATGCACTGACCAAGCTTCCATTTGGGATGGTCCACATTGGGTTGAGGAAAATCCTCCATGAAAACATCTTGGTAGGGGAGATCGTTCGCTGAACCATTGGGTTGAGAAGGGATACAATATGATTGTCTGTGAGCTACTGAGTGGTTGGCTTGGAGAGCACTGCTGAGGATTGATTTGTATGAAGGGGCGCCGACCCAACCTGTGAGGATCGATAGAGGAACCCAAATGATTCACATCTTGGATCCGGGGTGTGCGCAGTCTACTCTACCGAACACAGTTTCAAACACTGTGCACCAAACATGCTACATGACAAAGTTCTCAAGACCACTATGGAGTGCACAGACTGCTTAGGTTGTTGCACATTGTGAATACACACACTTAATGAAATGATTTATGAATGCAAAATAACATAGTGCTATGCTTAGCACATAAACTCAGAAATAAGACAAAAACTTGTCAATACACAAAAGACTTGATATTAATAAACTTCGGCGCAATGCACAAATACAAAATACAATGACATAGATGAGCTTTGGCTCCAATGACTTCTTCTGCTCCTCAGCTGGTGTTGGTTCTCGATTGTTATATCTACCTCTCTTTTCTTCTTTGTTGCATCTATTATGCATACTTGATTAACTAAATGTCTCAGACTTATATGGACTCAGACTGAGACTTCCAATAGAAGCGAAGACAGGCTCAACACTAAAGACTACCATTAATTCGACTGACTCTTCAACCAATCAACTAAAACCGAGAAGATAGAAATCAGCTCCATTTATAGCGCTCCTGCTTGCCGACTGACTTTTGAGTAAATGTGCGACTTTGCACTTGTAGTTTGTCAAACTGTCAGACTGACAATTTCGATACTGACAGACAAATCGACAGAGATGTAAAGATCTCACCGACTTGTAATTACAATTTCCAACACTCCCCATTAATTATAAGTAGGTGGGATTACAAAATAAAATTACATCAAAAATTTGAGTTTACAATTTTACTGTCACTCATCGGTTACTGCGCAAAATCCCAGACTACTGCGTAGATGTTGAAATGCATCTCTTGCTAAAGCCTTTGTAAAAATTTCTGCGACTTGTTCTTTTGATCTGCAAAACTCTAAACAAATCTCTTTGTTATTCACCAATTCTTTGAAGAAATGATACCTTGTATCAATGTGCTTGGTTTTCTTGTGAAACACATGATTTTTTGATACCATGATGGTTGAATTGTTGACATAGAAAACTGTTGTTAGTTCCTGTTGTCCCTGCAACAAATCCTGTAACATTCTTCTCATCCAAATTGTTTGACAATTTGCGCTTGTAGCTGCGACATACTCTGCCTCTGATGAAGGAAGAGTCATAATGGGTTTCTTCCTTGATTCCCATGATACCATACCTGTTCCAAAATGAAATGTGTACCTAGAGGTACTTTTCCTATCATCTATCTTGCCTCCATAATCATTGTCAGTGTATCCATTGAGTCTAAAATATTCTAAAATGGAGTACTTAATGCCAAAATCTTTTGTTCCATTCACATCTCTCAGGATTCTCTTTCCTGCCTTCGAATGTGGTTCTTTTGGAGTTTCCATGAACCTTGAGATTAGGTTCAGTCCATACATAATTTCATGTCTTGTCGCTCTGAGATACATAAGACTGCCCACCAATCTTTTAAACAATGTGGGATCCACCTTGGACCCTTTATCTTCCTTGCTTAACTTCAATCTTGTTATGACAGGTGTCGATGCTGCTTTAGAATTCACCATATTGAATCTTTTAAGAATTTCATGCACATACTTGGACTGTGAGATAAATATATCAGTTTTGCACTGGTGAACTTCTATTCCCATAAAATATCTCATAAACCCTAAATCAGTTATTTCAAATTCATCCTTCAAGACTAATTTGAATTCTTCTATGCCAAAGTCACCTGTAAATATCAAATCATCCACATATAGACAAACAATTACCATATTACCTTGCTGATTTGATTTGATGTACAATGTTGGCTCATTTTCACTTCTCTGAAATCCATTATGTGTGAGATAGGAATCTATGCGACTGTACCAAGCTCTCGGAGCTTGTTTTAACCCATACCATGCTTTCTTCAATCTATACAATTTGTATTATTGTCCTAGAACCTCATAACTTTGTGGTTGTTCCACATATACTTCTTATTCTAAATTTCCATTCAAAAATGTTGACTCTACATCCATCTGATAAACTAGCCATTTATAATGCACGACAATTTCTAAAACGGTTCTGCCTGTGTCTATGCGCACAACTGGTGCAACTGTTTCATTGAAATCAATTCTAGGTTGTTGTGTAAATCCTCTTGCAGCTAACCTTTCCTTGTGCTTCTGTACTTTTTCTTTTGCATCTTGCTTGGTTTTATAAATCCACTTAACACTTATGACATCATTGTCATTAGATACATCTACAAATTTCCATGTTTGATTGTTCTCTATGCATTTGATTTCTTCGTCCATGGCTTGTGCCCATACATCATCTTTGACTGCTTCTTCAAAGGTTAATGAATCATCTATTTGTGAAAACAGAGAAAAAACTGAAAATGAATTTGTTGTGTCTTCATTATAGATGTGCAAACTTCTTGTCTTTCTTAGTAACATACTTTCTAAAGTTGGATCTAGAGATGTAGAACTACTCAGACTGCTTGCTGGTGTTTGCTGCGCTCTAGGTGTAGACTGCGCACCAGGTGTTCTTACTAGAGTACTCTGTGCGGTGATTTGCATCGCAGTGTCAGGTGTAGAAGGGGCTGCGCACTGACTTATACATGGTGTTTGAACCACTTCATCTTCTATGTCATCATGCTCCATTGCATCCATAATTTTAACTGTCTTTGCTATGCTTCCATCCCATGCTTCATTCTCCACGAATTGAACATTGTGACTGATTATGAAATTTCTTTCGAAAGGGTCATACAACTTGTATCCTTTTGTTTCTTCATAATATCCAAAAAATATACATTTATGTCCTTTGTTGTCCAGCTTCCTTCTTAGTTCATCTGGAACATGTGCATATGCAACACAACCAAAAACTTTTAAATGCACCACATTGTCCTTTGATCCTATCCAAGCTTCTTGAGGAACTCTGCTCTTCACACTCTTTGTTGGACATTTGTTCAAGATGTATACTGCAGTTGCTACTGCCTCAACCTAACACTCATTTTAAAAATGTTTGGTTGTCAACATATTGCATGCCATTTCCATGATGGTTTTGTTCTTTCTCTCTATGACACCATTTTGTTGTGGTGTGTATCACGTGGTAAATTGCCTATAGATGCCATGAACTTTACAAAAGTTCTGCAATTCTCTTGACGTGTATTCTCCTCCTCTTTCAATTCTTAAACACTTGATGTAATAGCCACTTTGCTTATCCACAAGTGTTTCTTAAAACAACCCAATGCGTCAGATTTATGCTTTAGGAAATAAATTCACGTCTTTCTTGAGAAATCATCAATGAATGTTAGAAAATAAGTACTGCCTCATATATACGGAGTTTGTATTGGTCCAAAAATGTCTAAATGTATAATTTCTAGTGGAACTTTTGCTCTGTAAGATTTTCCAACTATAAATGATTCTGTGTGTTGCTTGCCAAATATGCAACCTTCACATATCCTTCTTTATGGTTTTTCAATCAGTGGAAAACCTTTTACCATATCCTTTGTGTATAGCATCTTTAGACTTCCAAAGTTCAAATATCCAAATCTGAAATGCCATAACCAGGAATCATCTTGTATTTCAAATTGGAATGTTTCCTTTATCTCTGCACTATTTTCTCCTTTCTTGATACTGCGCACACTATTTTCTTCATTAGTACTGCGTGCACTTTCTGCTGTAAATGCAGTGTCTAACTACACATTTTTTTCCTTTATCAACAACTGGTGTTGTATTCTTCTTCTTGGCTGGCTTCAATGTCAATGGAAACATCATGTTACTTGTCATCTGGATTTTTACAATAATTAAATTGCTTGGGAATTTATTCATGATCACACAATGATTATTTTCCATGTACATTCTCTATCATTTATGTAATAGTTGTCTTGTGCTCATCAGATTATGATTCAGACCAGAAACATAATATACATCAGGCATACATTTATGTTCTTCTTGCTTAGTTAAAATGTTTATATTGCCTTTGCCTAAGACAATGACTTGGATATATGTTCGAAGTGTAACCTTGGTTTGGACTGACTCATCGAAAGTAGAAAACAATTCTATGTTTCCTGTCATGTGGTTACTGCATCCTGAACCTAAATACCATATTTCACATGGACTTGCTTGAGCAACATTGCATTCAACTGGTGATACTATAGGTATTTCTACAACGTGCGCCATAAACATAGGGCGAGTTTGGTTATTTGCGTTGTTTGATTGATCTTGAATTTGCTTGTTTTGATTATACTGTCTCTTTCTGCACTCATATGCATAATGTCCATACTTTTTACAGTAATGGCATTGAATCTTTGACTTGTCAGTTCTCTGACCACTTCGCTGAATGGTACTTGGGTTTTGACCTCTTCCACCAGTATTTCCAAGACTACTATTGCATCCACCTCTAACAGAACTTCTTCCTCTGCCTCTAGATTTTGTTGTCCCCCTCCTTCTTCCACGGATTATAGATGACTGCGCAGAAAATGCATTCTCCAATGACATACTTGACCTATTCAATCCGTGTTCATGATTAATGAGGGAAGCTTGCAGTTCATCTAAACTAAACTGACTCAAGTCTTTGCTCTCTTTTAGAGTCACACCAAAAGTATCAAATTTAGGAGGGAGACTCCTAAGTACCTTCTCAAAACTTTTATGTATTCTATGGTTTCACCATGAGACTTAATCTGATTTATCAGTTCAATGACATGAATGTAGAATGAATCTACTGTGTCTGAATCTTTCTTTGACAGAGTTTCAAAATCTCTTCTAAGAATTTGCAGTTTTGAAGTCTTTACTTTGTCCATACCCTGATAAGAGGTTTGTAATATGCCCCATGCTTCCTTGGCTTGATTTGTTGATGCAACTCTTGGAAGTATGCTCTCATGCATGGCTTGATGTATATAAAACAACACCTTTCCATCCTTCTTTCTTTGATCTTTTAAGACATCCTTCTCAGCTTGTGTGAGGGCATTATATGTTGCCTGATCTACTGGTTCCACATAGCCATTCTCGACTATCTCCCATACATCTTGACCTCAGAACAATGTCTTCATGGTCAAGGACCACATCTCATAATTATTTCCTGTAAAAGTGGGAGGTTGTAGATTTGAGGTAGAAGCCATATTTCACTTTTCAACAGAGTTTCACACAGTCTACTCTGTGCAACGTAGTTTCAAATACTTCGCACCAAACAGGTTACGCGACAGAGTTCTCAAAACCACTTCGCAGTGCACAGACTGCTAAGTTTGTTGCGCGCTATGAATGCACACACTTAATGAAATGATTTATGAATGAGGAATAACATAGTGCTATGCTTAACACATAAACTCATAAATAAGACAGAAACTTGTCAATACACAAAAGACTTGATATTAATAAACTTCGACGCAATGCGCGAATACAAAATACAATGATAGACTTCTTGTGCTCCTCAACTGTTGTTCTCTCTACCTCTATTTTCTTCTCTGTTGCATCTATTATGCATACTTGATTAACTAAATGACCCGGACTTATATGGACTCAGACTGACTTCCTACAGAAGCTAAGACCGACTCAACATTAAAGACTACCATTAATTTGAGTGACTCTTCAACCACTTAACTAAACCGGAGAGGATAGAAATCGGCTCCATTTATAGCTCTCATGTTTGTAGTTGTAAAACCTAGGAGAGAGATTCATGTACTTTCCACAAATAATTTCTAGGCTATGTAATTGTTGGTGAAATGACAATTTTCAATTATTTAAATTGCATTTTTGAATGCATAAAACAATTCAGCTCCTGAAAAACCTCTATGGCATTAAGATTGTGCAATCTCAATAATTGAAATCTGCAATTCCAAATGTCTCACCACATTTTAGATAAAATAGATAAAATAGGTTAGAAAAATGTTAAAAAAAAAAATTGAAAACTTAGGACATTTAGAGTAAGCTATTGTTTTAAATTTAAAATATGAAGATTATATATCTCTGATTGAGAGATTGTTCACTTATGAAAAAGACTGTCAAACACTTAAAGTGATTGGGGATTGGGTTATATATTGGCAGCTGGAGCTTTCGGTGGCATTGCAAATTTCAAGTTTAAGTTAAAAATGATCATGTAATATACACAGACTGAATAAATAAGTAGTCTTAAACTTTTTGGACTATTTGTTGTTGTTCAGTTATGGGAAGCGTCCAATGACATAGCCTCCTACTTCTTCTGAGGTGAAGGGGACGTGTGAGATTGATATATGTGATATATTATAGTGACAGTTTCTCGTTATATCCTCTGTGAATAGGCTCGCTCTGAATCCATCAGTCTTATACCATAAACTTAATCCTTTTAGACAGGTCAGTATTCAGTAACAATATAGAGTTTCTTTTTTCTAACTAGTGGCTTTAACCACGATAATCCTCTAATGTCTGCCTTTTTGTGAAATCTTTTCATCCATTATCAGTCTTCAATCATAAATATAATCCTTTGTAATATTTATGGCAACTCCTTATACAATAACAGTTTGACTGTGCAGTGCAATAGTTAGTTTGAACTCAGAAAACCAAAAATGATTATATAACTTCGACTGAGAAATTGTTCGCTTGTGACAGATCCTGTCAAAGGCTTAAGGCACATGGGAGCTTTTGGTGGCGTTGTAAATTTCATGTTTGAGTGTTAATAATTATCATGTAATTTACACAGCCTGAAGAAATAAGTAGCCCTGAACTTTTGAAGCATTTGTTGTTGTCCAAAGTCTTTGTTGTTGTCCAGTTATGGGGAGTGTCAGAAAGTATATAGCCTACTTGTTGTGAGGAGAAATGAATGTGTGAGATTGATGTATGCGATCTATTATAGTGGCAGATTCCCTTTATATCCTCTCTGAATAAGCACGAACTGAAACCATCAGTCTAATATAATAAATATAAAGGAATAATAAATATATAATTCCTTTATGACAAATCAGTATACAATTACAGGTTGACAGTGAAGTTTTTAGGTTTTCTCCAATATAACCCTTTGATAGCCCTATGATGTCTGCTTTTTGTCACATCTTTTTATACATTATCAGTCATACTTCATAAATATAATGCTTTTGTAACATTTATTACACCTCCTTATATAACAGTTTGACAGTAGAGTTTTTAAATTTAGAGGGACGTTTTCTCCACTATATCTTTAGAGGGATATATGTTTTTACAATTCATTGGTTTTAACAGGAACACCCTTTCCAAATTTTCTATATGGCTGTTCATTTGTTTTAACACAAATACCCATCTCACTTTGGCTATTCTCTACAACGTTGTTCGTTTGCTTCTAACACAATTAACAAAAAGTGGCAAGGTACAAGAACATTCAAAACAAATATATGGTTGTATATGAAATGAAATCATGATATAAGTACATACCCTGTAGTAAAATAGCTTGCAATCACATATTAACCGATTATACTGTAACAACAATGTTATAACATCATAACGTACATGTAATGTCCCCAAAACCAACTTCTATATAGACACAGATTTTTGTACAAAGAATGCTGTTTGCCCATTTTGTCAGTGTTATGTGACCAAGTAGAGTGGGGCTGTGGAATGAGAAACGCTTCTATGGTTGGTACGCTTCAAGGCCACATAAGGGATTTCAGCGAATTCACCTTCATGAGGGGTTAATGTGCCCGAAAGAGGACCGGAGTGAGCTCCACAGGAACGGCGCGGCTGATCTACATAAAAATCATTCATGTAAATCAGCCCCGAACGACATTTGAATCCCGACCGTTGGGGCATAGCCTGCAACTCATCTTGTTCCTTGTCTTGTTTCCTGCGACTCGACAGATTCCTCCAAAAGAAGAGAGCATTCTTCCACGATCGCCTTCTCTTCACATTTCCCACAGATTTCTCAACATCCGAAAGCTTAGAACTTGAAATATCTCCACCTACGATTGGATTCGAGCCGTTAACTGACGATGGCCGCTTTAGGGTTTCTGAGCGTCCACGATTCCCAGCTTCTGCAAGCACCTGGAAAAAAAACAAGCATCATTCGGAAGGATGGAACCATGTAAAACAACAGAAACAGAAAAACATTATAAAAATTACCTGGGCATAACACATTTCTGGATTAAAATCAAAGCCATCATACTGTTCAGAGATCGGAAATATGGAAGTAGCTATCGCAGCCGGCATTTTCGCTCAGCTTTGATCAACTATCATTAGTCAGTAAATCAAAAATTATTTCTCCTCCGCTTTTGGAGAATATGGGACATGAGAAAGAAGACATAAAGGAAGCGCTGAGAGCACAATAATTCCAAACAAACGAGAACAATTGACGAACGCCTTGAGCTCGACTTGAATATTGACGATCTGGGAATGGATTTGTGGAGGGGCTCGGGAGAAGTGCGGATCCGAGGCTTTGGTTTTCAATGTTGGAGAAAAATGTCTTTCATTCCTTCACAGCAAAATACCTGTGAAAGCTATTCCTTCATTAAAAGCATGGAGAGTGCCATTACGAATCAAAATGGGCCACCGCAAGTCCCACTGGAAAGACAGGACAAAGCACATGACACACACGATATGTCTGATGAGTGTGAGGTTTAACTGAAAGGAGCCGTCGTCGTATAATCTTGTAGTAAAATTTCTTTGATTGTTGGAATTAGGCGAGGTATATGCACCTCATTCATGGTAGAGTAATAAATGCAAGTCCGTGGTAAAAGACATAGCAGAGGACATACGTCCTTGAATTAAGGACATCAATAGCTTACGTCTGTTTCAGTATTTATTACTCTGTTCAAGTGTGCAGAGTATTAGAATTAGGAGTAAGGTAACTCTGGAGTAATCTTTCTTACCGAGTTTTGTGAAAAAAAAAAAAAAAAGTTTTTAATTAGCCAAATTTTTAGGAGTAGTTTGAGTTTGGCATGTATCAATGTTTTATGTATTTTATAAATTTGGACTAAAAAAAGGATTAGAATTAGGTCAAATTTTTAGAAGTCGTTTGAGTTTTCTCAAAAACTTATCAAAAAAGTATACCCCATTTTAAACTAACCCAAATGCTGAGAAAATGAATTAAAATTCTGAATTAATGAAAATTTAAAAACCCAAAACCTGAAGTTCAAGTTACATCCATTTTTCAGAATTTAGATTGATTCGGACTTTAATATAGTATCATTTTACTATTTAAATTAAATCCATTTTTACCTAATTTTTCACTAAAAGGATCGATTTGAAGTATACTACTTTCCTTTGACTATATGGTACTTTTGTCCTTGACTATGGTATTTTTGTCTGTAGTGCTTGGTACGCTTTGGAAATCTGCAGGATGAGTTTTTACGATCTTCACGAAATAAACGCCTTGGGTGACAAGCACGTACTTTCCGAGTGGGTTAGCTTCAGAGTAATATTTTTTGTTAGGAGTTACTTTTCCGATAGGTTTTTTTGGTTGCCTGTTTTTAAATTTTAGGGCAATCCAGGATTTTGTTGAATTTTTTTTTGAATATTTGAGTTGGTTTAAAGTGAGACAAAACTCCTAAATTAAGGTTTTGAAATGAATGGAATTTTGATCCATACAAAATTCAACTACTCCTAAAAATCTTACTGATTTCAGACCCATTTATTTTGCCTGAAAAACTGAACTAAAAAAAAAATATTACTCCCCAATTAACCTACTCCATTTCCATGTCTCTTCATTAATAATAGTTCTGTCTTCTTTGCTCCATTTCTCTTCATTAATAATAGTTCTCTCTTCTTTGCACGGGACCAGGTCCAGTTCTAGTCGACGAAACAGAATATACGAAACACTATATGCTCTGTATGTAAAGTAAAATGTCAGTACTGTATGTCATGTCAATAAATTAGTGTTCATTGAATTAAAAAAAAAANATATATATATATATATATATATTGAAATATAGTATAGGAAATCTAACTTTTCTTCATTTCAAGGATGGTATCCAGGGTAAATCAGAGTTCAACATGTCATTTTAAGATAGTTTGCTCATTTAAGAGCTCAACATATCATTTGAGGGAGTTGAACCTGGGTGGAGGAAATTGACTAATATAATACTATTTGTTGTATGTAAAATACAATATTTTATATGACAACAATATTAATATTGAAAAGAATGAGTCAAATGACTTTTGACCAGTGAGAGTTTTGAGTCATGGTTTTAGCCCATGGTATTTGTCTACCTCTTTCTATGATGGTATTTGTCTTCCTTCTTCTATGAGAACATATATATATGTACTCTTGTTCGTACATAAAAAAAACATAATGAAAGTTGGACTTGATTTTCTAATAAATAAAGGTGTTGATCATTTCCTGTGGTGTTTTGTTCTTGTTTGTCCAATTTTATTATGTTTGGTGCTTTTAACTTGGGTTTTGTTTAAGTTATCAAAGAAAAGTTATTGTTGGAGATTAGGTGTGTGTAGGGTTCATTTACAGGTGGTTAAATCTTATTGGGGTAAACTCAATCATATGGAGGTTAAAAAATGGAAGATATACTAAAAAATATGTGAAATTGCCTATTCACAAGTAAGAAAAGACACTTCCATGTTTTGTAAGAAAAGACACTTCCATGTTGAACATTGTATTTGATGATGAGATCCAAGCCCTCCTATTCTTATGCTCAATCCTTGATAGTTGGCAGAACTTGGTCGTCACCATAAGTAATGCAACACTAAAAGGTAAATTGTGTTTTGAAGATGTTTCTAATAATTTATTGAATGAAGATATGCACATGAAATCTATGCGAGAGGAATGTCAAATACAAAGGCATTAACCTTTGGTGACGGTGGAAGGCAACTAAATAGAAAGAAATCAAGGCAATCCATCTCTAGAGGTAGGTCAAAGTCTAGGCATGGAAGAATAACCTACTACCATTGTGGAAAACCTGACCATGTCATAAAAGATTATAGGATATTAAAAAGGGAGCAAAAGGTAGCCAACAAAAATGACATTGAAGAAATTATTGTCGATGCATCAGATGGTGAGGTATTAATCATTGTTTCTTCCAAGGATGCACACCTTTATACTTCTAGTCATGATGGTGATTGGATTTTAGATTCCAGAGCTTCCTACCATGCTACTCCAAGTAGATAATCTTTTATTTCTTATAAATATGGTAATTTATGGGTAAGGTTCGCTTGGGTAATAAAAGTCTTTGTAATATTGAAGGAGTAGGAGATGTTCTAATAAAGAAAAAAGATGGTTGTAGTCCATTGCTTATACAGGTACCAAAATTTGGAATGAATTTAGTTTCAACTGGGAAGCTAGATGATGAAGGTTTCCATATAGTGTTTGGCAAGGGAGGATGGAACATTGTAAATGGTTTGTTCATTGTTGCAAAGGGGCATAAAATATGTACTTTTTACACATTAAAATAAAAAATTTAGAAATAAGATATTATTGTTGTTACAAAGGAGGACCCTACAAGATTTGTGGCACAAAAGACTTGGGCACATGATTGAAAGAGGCTATAAAATCCTTGTTGAGAAAAAACTTTTTCCTGGGATAAAAGGTACATGATTTAAATTTTGCGAACATTGTATTATGGGTAGAGAGAAAATGGTATCATTTATAAGGGATAGTTTTAAAAGGGATACCAAAATATTAGATTTGGTACATTCTTATGTTTCTGGCCCAATTAATGTAAAATCATGAGGCAGTGTTGATTATTTAGTTACTTTTATTGACGATGCATCAAAAAAGGTGTGGGCTTTCCCTATTAAGAGCAAGGATAAAGTTTTAGACACTTTTCAAAAATTTCATATGGTTGTTGAAAGGGAAACTAACAAATTACTAAGATGTATTAGAACATATAATGGTGGGGGGTATTGCTCCATGGCCTTCAAAGAATATTGTAGTAAACATGGTATAAAGCATGTAAAAACAATTATTCACACCCTACAACAAAATGGAACAACTGAGAGAATGAATCAGACAATAATGGAGAAAGAGAAAAGTATGCTTTCAAATTCTGGTTTTCCCAAATATTTTTGGGTAGAGGTTGTTCGTACATCCCGCTACTTCATAAATAACTCTCCCAAAACCTCATTGGATGGTGGCATTCAAAAAGAGGTATGGATTGGTAAGGATTTATGTTACACTCATTTGGAAAATTTTGGTTGTAAAACATATGTGCATATTCCTAAAGAACAGAGGTCCAAGTTAGATGAAAAGTCATTGAAATGCATTTTCTTAGGATATGTTGATAATGAGTTAGGTTACTAGTTGTGGGATCCTCTAAAAAAGAGAGTTATTAGAAGTAGGGATGTCATTTTTAATGAAGAGCGAATGTTTAAAACTATTGACAAAGGCGTGGAGGCACATAAATTTGTTGAAATTCAAGAACAACAAGAAAATCAACGACCATTACAAGAAGACTCAGCTGGAAATAATGAGAAGCCATTGCAACAAAATGAAAATGAAGAACAACAAGAAGAGGAACATGAAGAGCAACAAAATAAAAAAAACATTAGGAGGAATCTCACCACACAATTTATCAATTCACATGTCTACCAAGCCTATGTACTAGCCCACATAGGCCTTTGCAAAAGTACCCCGCCTCAAAATGTATTTTATTAACTGATGAAGGTGAACCTATTTGTTTCCAGCAAGCATGTGAAGGAGAAAATAACATCAAATGGAAAAAGGATATGCAATAAGAGTTGCAATCCCTACATGATAATAAAACTTGGGATTTGGTTGAACAACCAAAAGGAAGAATTTTTTTAAAGAACAAGTGAGTGTATAAAATAAAACATGAAAGCAATGAGAATCAACAAAGATTTAAAACAAGGCTAGTGGTGAGATGATTTGGGCAAGAACAAGGTATCGATTTAAAAAAAATATTCTCCCTAGTTGTCAAAATGTCATCAGTACGAGTAGTACTTAGTATTGTAGTTGCTTTAGATTTAGAATTGGAACAATTAGATGTCAAGAAAACCTTCCTACATGGAGATTTGGAAGAAGAGCTATATATGGCACAAATTGAAGGATTTATTAAAAAAGATAGAGAAAATTTGGTCTGCAGGTTGACGAAGAGTCTATATGGGCTGAAAGAAACCTCTCATCAATGGTATAAGAAATTTGACTCTTTTATGCTTGATCATGGTTTTAAAAGGCTAAATGCATATCATTGTGTATACATTAAAATAGATAAAAATGACAATTTCATTGTCTTATTATTATATGTTGATGACATGTTGATTGTTGGAAAAGATAAGTTGATGATTAACATATTAAAATAATGATTAAACAACACCTTTGCAATGGAGAATTTAGGACCAACAGGTTATATTTTGGGAATGCAAATTATACGTGACAGGAAAAGAAAGAAACTTTAAGTGTCACAACAAAAATACCTTGGGAAAGTATTGGAAAATTTTACTATTGTTGATGCAAAACTTATAGGTATACCACTTGTTTCTCATCTTAAATTAACAACTAAACAATGCCCTACAAGTATTGAAGCAAAAACATAAATTCCCAATATTTCATATGCTTCAGGGGTAGGAAGCTTGAGGTATGCAATGGTATGCTCTCGTCCTGACATTGCACATTCAGTGGGAGTAATAAGTAGGTTCATTGCAAACCCAGGCAAGGAACATTGGAATGCAGTTAAATGGATTTTAAGATCTACATTAAAGACTCAATTGATTATTGTTTGTATTTTTGAGGTATTGATACCTTGTTGGAAGCTTTTTAAAATGTTGATATGGTAGGTGACGAGGATTCTAGAAAATCCACAACATGCTACATCTAAACCTTTGTAGGGGTTGTACTCTCATGGGTATCTAGTTTGCAAAAGGTGGTGGCTCTTTCTACCACAAAGGATTAGTATATTGCAATGATTAATGTATGTTGAAGGAAAAACATTTATCAAATTATTTTTGGGGAGAAGTAGTAGCTTGATTTGTTTATGTTTTGAACATATCTCCTACTAAACATGTGAAAAACAAAGTTCCACAAGAAGCATGGACATGTATGAGTTGCAATGTAGCACACTTTAGAGTATTTGGTTGTGTGCCATATGCTCTTGTGCCTAAAAAGTTGAGAAGAAAGCTAGATGATAGAAGTGAAAATTGCATCTTTCTTGGATATACTAATTAGTCCAAAGCATTTAAATTATATAATCTAATGACAAATAAGGTGATAATCAATAGGGATGTTGAATTCAAAGAAAATGAAGCATGGGATGGAAGCATATACAAGAATATATCTATTGAAGCAACAATACCTCAAACAAAAGATGAAGCAGAGGAGCATATTGCACACAACTTGCACAAGGAACACAATTACTAACTTAATGAGAACTCTCTAGAGTTCTCGTTTGTTTAGAGGTCGCATTTTTTACCCCTGTTTCAAAAAATGGTGCTACCGGTAGTACCATTTTTTGAAATGAGGGTAAAAAATGTGACCTCTAAAAAACAAGAACTCTACCGATAACACCCTTTTTGGGGGGGTGGTTAAAATTTTAACTTATTGACATCACAACCTTGAGAATCAATATCGTTGTGGATAAAACCCTTAAAATAGACCCTTAAATTCCGACTTATTTGAAATCATGGCCATCACAAAAACTTAAAACCTTAAAACTAACCCTGAGTTTGTTTGAAATCATGGTCATCACAAAAACTTAAAACCTTAAAATTGACCCCGAGTCAAAAAGTGATGCTACCGGTATCACCCTTTTTTTTGGGTTAAAATTAATACATAATTGAAATCATGGCCTTGAGAGCTGGTACCATCGTAGAGAAGAAAATTGAAATTGAAAAAATAAAACTCCACAAACAAGTGTTTAAAAAAAAATGAAAAAACCATATGTTTAAAAAATAATTTCAGTCATTCAGAAGGGGTTAATCCACCTTGAGTTGTGGCCAACACACTTCAACTCTTCTAGAATTCTTTAAAAAGTCTATGAATGTATACAAATGGACGCTCTGGTGCTTCACGATGTCTCTGCGGCTAGGGTTAAACCCTAACCGCCTTCCTTTTTGCAGCTCAGCCTCTTGGCCATAACTGCTCTCTCTTCAATGGACACAATTGTTCTCTCTTCAATGGCAACTTCCATTCATAGCGGATCCGAACGCAATGGTTCTACTCAACATGACTTTGTTGATCATCCATGCATGTTTCCTTCTCCTGGCTCTTCGGTAGCATCCCAACCTCTTATAGTGAGGCTATTAAATCACAAATCTCAGCTCGTTCTCCCCCATTTGTTCTGTGCTCGGTTAGAGAAGCCATAGTGATTTCTCTTCTCATGGGCCAGGGAGTTGAAGATGAGGAAGTTCACTTCCGGGAAAATGATTTAATTTGTCGGTTCAATGGACTTTGGCCACGGCTTGTGGATCACAATGGTTGGATCTCAGCCCATTAGAAGCCTCTCATCAAGGAAGATTTATTCATTCACCCTTGCTCAAAAGGTTTCTTCATTGCAGAGTTTGATCTTGCAGCAGACCGAGATTTGATCCTTGCCTCTTGCCCCTTGTTTTGGGAAAACTCAGGCTTGTGCATGATGGCCTGGACTCCTTGCTTCAATCCTCTAACTGTTGTTCTTTCTTTTGCTCCAGTTTGGGTCAGACTTCCTAATCTTCCCTTGCATTTTTGGGGTGAAACTTTTCTTCGAGATATTGGATCAATTTTAGGAAAGTTTCATTTTTCAAGCAAAGAAACTAGAATTCATAGCACCACCTCATATGCCAGAATTTGCGTGGAAATGGATTTTAGCAAAGGGTTTCCAGCAAAAATTATCTTGGGCTGCAAAAACTACTCCTGGACCCAAAAGCTAGACTATGAAAGAATCTCAATGCGATGCAAGGCTTGTTTTGAGATAGGGCACATAGCAACTCAATGCACTAAGGGAAATAGGAATGCGGGAAAGCAACAACGCAAATCAACCTGGTGGGAAGGCTCCAATGAAGATCATCAACTAATTATTACAAACAACCAAAAATCTTGTCTAGAACCAGATTCTTTGAGCCATGATTCCAAAGGCATGTCTACTCAGGAGACATCTTCGAATCATTCAAATATTGTCCCTCAATCGAAGAGTAAATCTTCAACATCTCTTGATCCGGGAATAGAAATTTTTAAGGCTTCAGATACTCCTAATATGAGAATAAAAAGCAAGGCTCTCTTCAACTCCCCACCTCCTTCAAGCTGGGCATATGAGGCTGATAAAAATGAAGCAACATTGACACCTCCAAAGAAAACAAATCCCCCAGATCAGGAAAATATGGGGATAATTGAATCAACAACAACATCATTCTCTGTCAAAGAAGGTTGGACAATAGTTGAGAAGAAGAAAAAGACAACACTAGAAATACAACCAATGATGACCAGAAGTCGATCCCGAAATAAAAAATAATCATGTGCTGCTTTTGTCAATTATTAAGGCGTCAATTTGTCCAAATTTATTCATGTAAGGAATCATGAAATGTAGTTTCTTTGGATAACTGGAAACATAGGAAAGTGAACTTGGAATCCGGTAAGATAAATCGGAAAACTAGACTTAGGATCTTTTTTCTATGTACTTCTTTTAGGCTAGGAAAAACAATTTCACAACTCAATTTGAAATAAAAAAATAAAAAAAAACTAGGAAAAATTATCATTTTTTTTAAATAACGTAAAGAAAACACACTAAATTAAAATAAATAAATAAATAAATTAAAATTTTAATTTTAAATTTACATTAAAAAATAAAACTATGCAAATTAGTATTCCCAATTTGAAATAAAAAAATAAAAAAATAGGAAAAAATTATATATATTTTTAAATAAAGTAAAGAAAAACCTACACACTAAATTAGAAAAAAAAAACATTAAAAATAATTAAATAATAAAAATAATAAAAAACAAAAACACAACTGTAAGAAGAAAAAAACCAAAAGAAAAGAAAAAAAAGAAACAAAACTAAAGGAAAACCAAAAGTATAAAAACCTTACATTTTGTTGGATCAATTAAAAATCGTATTTAAAAAAGTTGGAGAATTAAAATTTAAAACAAAATTAATAATATATATATATGTATATATATATATATATATATATATATATGTATAATTTGAAAAAGAAAAGAAAAAAAAAAAAAAAAAAAAAAAAAAAAAAAAAAAAAAAAAAAATTATTTAATTATTAAAAATTAAATTCACTCCTCCTTAGGACTTAGTTAACATAGACAAACATTTGGTTTAATAATGTTTTTATTTTTAAATTTTGAATATAATAGGTTTTAATTTTTTTTAATTTCAATGTTTTAATTTTTTTTTTTTTTTAATTGTTGAAATTTCAAGAGTTTTTTATTTTTTTAATTTAATAGAATTAATTTTATGTTTTTTTTTTTTAATATAATAGGATTTATTTTATATTTTTTAAAATAAAAAAAAAATTTGTTTTGTTTTTTTAAATATGATTAAAATTTTCCTTTTTTTAGTTGATTCAATAAAATGGGGTTTTTTTTGTGTGTTTCTCTTGTGTTTTGTTTTTCATTATTTTTTAAAGTGTTTTTGTTTTGTTTATTTATTTTTGGGGTCAAATTGGGTTGTGAATTGTTTTAAATATATATATATATATATATATATATATATATATATATATATATATATGCAGCTACCGAGTTTCTTTTTTTAATTTATTTATTGACTAATGTGAATTTAAAATTCAAAATAAAATAAATATAAATTTTCGAGTGGGATATTAATGTGAATTTAAAATTCAAAATAAATAAATAAATTTTCAAGTAGGTTTTAGAGTCAATTTTGAGTTTCTTCTCTGCGATGGTATTAGTTCTCAAGGTCGCGATTTCAATTATGTATTAATTTTGACTCAAAAAAAATGGGTGATACTCGTATCATCACTTTTCGACTCAGGGTCAATTTTAAGGTTTTAAGTTTTTGTGATGGCCGTGATTTCAAAAAGTCAGAATTCAAGGGCCAATTTTAAGGGTTCTTTCCGTAACGGTATCGATTCGCAAGGTTGCGATATCAAACAAGTCGGAATTTTAACCATCCCCCCAAAAAGGGTGCTACCAGTAGCACCTCTTTTTAAAACAATGTTTGATTTCGGTGTTTTTGACGTAAAAATATGGGTTTTTTGGACTAGAGTTCTCGTTTTGTGGTCACATTTATCGTTAAGTTGATAACTATGTTAAGATGGATGGCAAGGTTTGCAAACCCAATCACCAATAAAATATACTCCAACAAGGAATCCATGCAATTTTGTTCAAGGTGAATCATCTACCTTAGTAGCTTGGTCTACTCCTACTTCTCAAGCAAGTAGTAAATTTGATCCTACAATTGCCTTCGTAAGGTTTATAACGACTAGAAGTTTAAGAGAAATATATGAAGATCTAGATGTGCATTCAAATTTTGCTTTGTTTTCTTGTCAACCCTGTTTGTTTTGAAGGAGCAATTAAAGAAGAAAATTGGGTCCAAACAATGGACGGAGAAATTGATTCCATAGAGAAGAATGATACATGAGATCCAGTATAATTATTAAAAGATAAAGATTGCATTGGTGTAGAATGGGTTTACAAAACCAAGTTTAATGAGAAATGAGAAGTTGAAAAGTACAATGTCAGATTGGTAGCAAAAGATTTTTCACAACAACCTAGAGTTGATTATCGTGAGACCTTTGCACTAGTTGCAAGGTTAGACACAATTAGAGTTGTTTTATTCATAACAACTCAAGACACGTGGAAAGATTATCAAATGGATGTTAAGTCAACATTCTTACATGGTATTTTAGAAGAAGTATATGTGGAGCAACCACTAAGATATGTGATAAAAAGACATGAAGATAAAGTCTACAAATTGAAGAAATCCCTCTATGGGCTTAAACAAGCTCCCAAAGCTTGATATACCAGGATTGATTCATATTTGATTAGTATTGGTTTCAACATAAGCAACAATGAGACCACATTGTATACAAAGGTGAATAAGCAAGGTCAAACATTGTTTGTTTGCTTATATGTTAATAATACGATCTTCACAAAAAATTTGTTAGTGGACAAATTTAAATCAATTATGAAACAAGAATTTGAAATGATTGATTTCGGGTTGATTAGATATTTCCTTGGTATTGAAGTTCTTCAATCAGATTCAAGAATTTTTGCATTTTAGGCAAGGTATGCCATGGATGTATTAAAGAGGTTTAGGATGATGAAGTGTAAATCAACTCGAACTCCAATTGCAATAGGGACAAAACTCAACAAAGATGATGTAGGACCCAATGTAAATCCAACACTATTTAATAGATTGGTTGGTAGTGTCATGTACCTCACCGTCACTAGGTTAGACATTATGTGTTTTAAATGCTAACAATACTAATTAAAAGAGGTGTTAGAACATAATTATTCACCTTAAGTAATTTTGGAGAGTTCTAACTTTAGAGAGAGTTGTAGAAGATTTTCAGTTAGATCCAATTAGTTGAAGAAAACCCTAGAAGAACTGAGTTCTCAAATTCTATTCTTAGTAAATCTATGTGTATTTATATCTCTTCTTTAGAAGCAATAAATGCATAAAGATTTAAAAGGACAACTCTTGTTTTTGGTTTTGGCATTTGTCTGTTTGTGGGGTGAGTTGATACAACACAAGAAAATGATAGTGAATCTGCATTATGATGAGTGACTATGCTTTGGTATGCTTGTAAATGGAATCAGATGCTTCGACATGATTTTTATTTATTTATTTTTATTTATTTATTTTTTTCTGATTTACTTGGATAGTAAAGTAGTAATAGAAGAAATCATATGTTATAGAAAACTCGCGTTGCTCTGATGGTCGCCTAGGGTTCCTTCTGAAGCTACCCATCAGCCGCAATGGCAGCCCCAGGAGGAGGGGAGCTGCCGCCCCCGCCTCTTCCATCGACTGAAGCCTCCTTCCACAGGCTCCTTGTTGCCTAAGGTAAGAAACTGCCTCCAGTAGCTCCGCCTAGCTTCGTTAAGAATCTCAACTCAATCCCTGAGATTGAACTGCCCCGGGAACAACCTATGCGCGTAGCGGTCTCTCTGTCCGATCGTGGAATGGTGGGTCAATTCATGGGCTTATGGACATCAACCAGATCTACCGATAACTAGATCCAAAGGAACTGGAGTCCGTTGATCCAGAACAACGTCATTTGCTATGCAGTGGGAAGAGGATTCTACATCTTCGAATTCATCTCACAAGAAGACAGAGATTTAATCTTCGGGAATGACCCGTATTTTATGGGAACACAAGGGCTATACCTGAAGAGATGAACACCAAACTTCGACCCTGCTTTGGAAGTGCCCAAGGATGTCCTAGTTTGGGTTTGGCTACCCAATCTCCCGATCCACTGTTGGAACCCCATCTCACTCCAAACAATTGGGAATGGGCTAGGGAAATATATTAACAAGGTCGACTCCAAAGATCAATACTCTTGCGCGTGCATCTGCGTGGAAGTGGATCTAGAGGTGGGCCTCCTAGAGGCAGTCAAGATAAAGGTTGGAGACTGGCAGCACTACCAGAAGCTAGACTACGAACAATTATCTTTCAAGTCAAGGGGATGCCACGAATACATCCACTTTTAACGAAACTATCCAAAAAACCCTAACCAAGAGAAGGAAGAAGGAGAAGGATTGCAACAACCCAGGTGATCCGGATTATTTTCGGCACGAAATGAGAGCGGAGATATAATAAAGAAATGCACAGAGATATTGCAGATATTCAATAATATAACAGAAATGTATCAGAGATGCAACCATAAACACA